>CANXYC011718625.1:0-14142 GCA_948193065.1 Aleurites moluccanus
CTCGTCAACCAATCCATACCCAAGATAACATCTAACTCTAGCACAGGTAACTCAATCAAATCAGCACATAAGATGTTATCATCAATCTCAATAACACAGTCAGGGTAGTAATAATCAACATCCACATTATCACCCATAGGAGTAGCAATCATCAATGGCACATCTAATAATCTCCTTTCCTTATTCAATTTAGGTGCAAAATGTGGTAACATAAAAGAATGAGTAGCACCCGAATCAAATAAGGTATCTACAATCTCATTTTGAATCAAGATGGTACCTGTAACCACATTGTCAGATCTCTGGGCCTCATGGGTATTGACAGCAAACACTTTGCCCTAACCCCTACCAGTTGGAGCCTGTCCTCCCCTACCTCTGCCTCTGGCTATAGCCTCTCTACCCAGATTCTGAATCGCCTGCACCACTGGCTGAGAAACAGTGAAAGATGGCTGCTGGTTGGCCCTCAATGGACAACTGTTAGCATAATGGCCCTGCTGGCCACACCTCAAACAAGCACCAGTCAGTCTCCAACACTCCCCTATATGTCTTCGACCACAAAACCCATGAGTAGGAATGTTGGGTGCCTGTGTAACTGGCCTCGAAGAACTCTGAGAGTAGGCATGTGCTGACTGAACTACTGGCAATCCCCTACTTTGTAGTCTCCTCCTCTGACTACTGGCTGTAGATATATGCTCAAACCGAGGTATTGACTCTACTTGCCTAGGATGGGAGCTGCTCTCCCCCCTCCTAACTTGTGATCCTGGACCCCCTTTCCTCTTTTGGTCCCTCTTTGCCCTCTTAGTTTTGTATTTCTCCTCCATCTGTGTAGCCTTTGTCGATCATTGTAGTCAAGGAAGAAAACTCAGTAGCCAACAATGCGTTATGTAATGCAGCATGAAGACCCCTCCGAAACCTACTAATCAAATCAGCCTCTGTAGGTACAATATGAGTAGCATATCTACTCAACCTGACAAACTCCTTCGCATACTCCTCCACAGGTCTGTCCCCCTGCTCTAGTTGCTCAAAACGGATTAGGTTATGGGTCTTCACCGCATCAGTAATAAACTCATCAATAAGACCCTGTCTAAACTCTGCCCATGTAGGTGGGTGCTCACTATAAAGCCTGGGCTCCATCCGCCTAGAAAACCAAGTCCATGCCTTGCCCTTCAGTAACAACCCAACAAGCTCAACTGTCCTCAACTCTGAATATGGTAGTCTCCTCACTACCTTCTCTACCTCCTCCAAGAAATCTACAGAATTAGTACCTCTATGTAATACCCTATAAATTCATAACTCACATGCATGATTTAGTTTATCAGTTTGTGGTTCATTAGTCTTGAAATTATGGAAAATAATTTTAGAGACACAGTTAGAAAGCGAACTTGCTACTTTTTTGGAAAGCGGCGGTGTCGGGAACACTGCCGAGAAATTAGCAGTCCGATCAACAAAAAAAATTTTGAAGTTGACCTGGGGGTAATAGATCACTATAATTTATGTGTAATTTTGGTAAAAATAAAGAAGTGAAAATCATTTAGGAACACTGAAAAAGTAAGTAATGGCAAAATAGTAAATAAATAGAAGTTTAAGGTGAATAGTGGAAATTGATCGGTCGGGGTTACAGAATGACTCCATAACTATTTTTATAAATAAGTATAAATTAAAATGAGCATATTGACTCCCCACTTTGTGATTCAATTTCTGACAGAATTGACAAAATAAATTACAGAAGATTTTGGATCAAAGTGTAACTAATGAAAGTTCGAGGATTAAGTTGTAAATTGCCAATGTGATTTTTCTATATATTTCACACTTAGAAAAATTTTGCATTTTTCTTCTTCTTTCCATAGCTTGGCCGAACCACTCTTTCTCATTCTTCTTCTTCATTTCTTCTCATTTATTACAAATTTCTTAAGAAAATTGATGAAAAAGTTGAGTATTCATCTAGCTTTATCTATTTCCATCATCAATTTATAGAAAAGAGTTAAAGATTTCAAGAAATTTGGAACTGGAGAATTCAGACACTTTTCTCCATTTGAGTTAAGAAGTTTATTTATTTGATTTTTTTGATTAATTAGATGTTATTTAGGTTGAATTTGATGAGTTTGTAGTTAGATTGTATCAATTGATGCTAATTGTTAGAAATCCCTAATTTGCCTATCTAGGTTGAAGTTGTAAGAATGAGTTAAGTGATTTAGTGTTAGATTTTGTTAATTGATATTAGAATATGTTAATTGGATATGAATAGATGATTAATTGATGGTCTATTTGATGTAGAATTGAAGTTTGGATCCAAGTGTTCTATATAGCTCAATTGGAGAATTTGAGTGGAATTGGCTTGTTCAAGGCTATTTGAAGCATTAGGTGAGTCTATAATGCATCAAATAACATGCCTAATTGATTAAATTGATGATTAGAAACCTACCCTAAAAATCCATCTTTGGCCGAATGAGATTTACTATTCATATGCCTATATTTTGTTTGATTTTTGCCATGTTTTCCCTAACCAAATTGAGCCATTTTGATGTTGTTTAATTGTGTTTCTTTGATGCCTATACCATTGTTGATAATGTAGCTTGTTGTTGATTGAATTGGGCAAGTCAATTTTGCACCTAAACCTAACCTATTGGCTTGCCATTGTATGTCCGCTATGTGTTTGATGAAATGTCTAGTTCATTTGCCTTTTGCCTATTGTTTTGTATTCCATAGGCCAACCATTTGAATGCCATTGTCGTCAGCGATGTTGGTATGCCAATTGGCCTGCCGATTTTCCTTGCCGAACCAACCTTTATTCTATACCTTTGTTGTTTACCATAACCTTTATCCTTGCTTGTATATTGTATCTTGCAATGCCTTTGATTCAAATATCATTTGATTTGAAAGATATTGATTATATTGACAATGATGATACCATTACTGCATAGTGGTGTCTATTGACATGTTATCCATTTATATTGACCTAAATGTGGTTTGACAGAGTTGCCGCTCCGACAGGATAGTGGGGTATATACTGTCGGCAATGTGCACATTGATATTGATGCCCTAGCTGGGAAGGGTTATTGGTCCCGACCATAGGACCTAATCAATCTTATGCCTACTTGATATGTGATCGACTGTGTGATTACACATAGTCTACGTGTTTCAGGGCCCTATATCTGTCTTACCATATGATTCTATGACTTGATATGACCATTGATATTCCTATTGATTTCTGATTATGATTCTGTAAACCAACCTGATTGATACTGTTCCATTGTTCCTTTATCATGTATATACATCATTGTTTCATCCCATTTGATTTGTGATACATATAGATTTACTGAGTATCATCTATACTCACCCTTTATTTATTTACCCATTTCAGGAGAGGAGTAGGCTGCAGAATCCTGTTATCTATCTTCCGAAAATTTATGCTACAGTCATCAGACATATATTTTCTGATATTTCTATATTATTATTTTTGGTGTTCATTATCTAGCCACTCCATGGGGTATTATAGGTTAGTTAGGAGATGAACATGTGTATATGATACTTGATGGTGTATATGAATTATATGATGATTATGTGATATGATATATGACTGTTACAGCTAATTGCAGAAATTTACAGAATAAATTACAAAATAATAGAATGGATGATAATGAACTAAAATGGATAATTTATTATGGTTTATAGATTGTGCATGTGATACTGGGTTCTACGGGTGCCAGTTGCCATTGGCATCAACCATGCCCTAAGATAGTCGTGGTCTGAGAAACCGGGTCGTGGCACTCTATCTCCTCTGAAGTTAGGTAGGTTTAGCTTTATAAAGCTAAACATTGATACACCACCCTCCTCTATCACTCCTCGGCCTCCCTGTACAGCTGGCTCCCTCTGATCTCTCACTGGCTGCACAAGAGCCGGTGCCACTAGAACTGCCTTTGGTACCACAAGTGGAGGCACTACTGCTAGAACTGGTGGTGGCGTTACCTGCTGTCGCTCCCACCTCATCTCAGCCATCTCTCTTTGTAACTCCAATAAACCCCGCATCATCTCCATTCTCCAGGGGTCATCACCCCTCTATCTCAATAAGCCAAAGGCAAATGAACTAGGCATTTCATCAAACGCATGGTGGGCATACAATGACAAGCCAATAGGTTAGGTTTAGGTGCAAACTTGACTTGCCCAATTCAATTAACACAAATCTACATTGTCAACAAAGGTATAGGCATCAAAGAAACACAATTAAACAACATCAAAATGAATCAATTTGGCATGAGAATTCAAGGCAAAATCAAACAAAATCAAAAGGGTATGAATAGTGTACATGGTTCGGCCAAGATGAGGTTTTCACAACAAGGTTCCAATTCCAATTTTAACACAAATGACATGTTATTAGATGCAAAATAGACTCACCTAATGCTTCAAATCCCTTTGAACAAGCCAATTCCCACCAAAATTACCAAATGACCTATATAAGGCAACCTTGTTAACAATTGTGTTCTACATCAAATAAACCATCAATTGATCATCTATTCACATCCAATTAACATATTATAATATCAATTAACAAAAGTAAACACTAAATCATCATATCCTTTCTTACAACTTCAAATTAAGCTAACCAAATTAGGCATTTCTACAAATTTGTATTAATTGATGCAATATAACACCAAACCCATCAAATTCAATCTAAATAACATCTATTTAAACCAAAAGAATGAACAAAACAACTTCTTACCCAAATGGAGCAAAGTGTCCGAAATCTTTCCCTCCAAATACTTTGAAATTCTTCAACTTTCCAAGCAATCTAATGAATGGAAAAGATAGAATAAAGGTTAAACTTCATTTTTCTATGAATTTCTTTAAGAAAATTTTATTAAAATTGAAGAAGAATTGATGGAGAAGAAAGGAAGAATAGGTTCGGGCATGAAAGAACAAAAGAAGAAGATGTAATTTTTGTTCTAAGTGTTCAATATATATGAAAAATTATTTTGACAAATTATAACTTAATCCCCAACTTTCATCCATCACATTTCGATCCAAAATCTTCTGTAATTTATTCTGTCAATTCCATCTGGAATTATATTTCAAAGTAGGAAATCAATTGGCTTATTTTAATTTATACTTATTTATTAAAATAGTTTTGGAGTCATTTTGTAACTCCAACCGACCAATTTTCACTATTCACCTTAAACTTCTATTTATTTATGATTTTGCCATTGGTTACTTTTTTAGTGTTTCTAAATGATTTTCACTTCTTTCTTTTTACCAAAATTACACATAAATTATAGTGATCTTTTACCTCCAGGTCAACTTTAGAAATTCTTTTGTTGACCGGACTGCTAATTTCTCGGCAGTGTTCCCGACACCGCAGCTTTCCGAAAAAGTAATAAGTTCGCTTTCTAACTGTGTCTCTAAAATTATTTCCCCTTATTTCAAGACTAATGAACCGTAAACTGAGTATTAATTCATGCATGTGAGTTATAACTTTCTAGGGTATTACACTATGGATGCAAAGTGAATGTAGCATGTTGGTGGGTTTGGCATCTAGTTCTTAAGCCTTATGCCTATTCGACCCTCTTCTTATTTCCCATCCATTTCAAGGAATAATGTCCTGCATTTATAGGGTTAGCACAATAGAGGTGCCTAAGCAACATTCCTTGAAAGTGGTGAGTTGTGAGCTCCCCAATTGAGAAGGTGAGGTAGTGGCTTCAAGGAGTCAAATTCTAACAAGCTATTTATTACTAAAGTTATCATAGACTTATGAGATGCATGTGCACCTAGGAGTGGACTTGAGCTTGGTGACTTTGGCTATTGGGCCCTTCTATCTAAGCTTTAGTCTTAAATGGGCTTGACCCAACTTATGATGTAAAATTTGTCTCTTATGAGAGACTAAGCAAAACCTATCACATAAAATTAAGGAAAAATTATATCATTAGTGTCATAATTTTTTAAAATATGTTATTTTGATATATGTATAATTTTGTTGGTCCAACAAGTGTCTCAACTTTTAAAAATAATCCCATATGAATATTTTTAGATATTTTTCGGTCATCAGAATATTGATTTGCAATTTTAAAATCTCTTGATTTGCAACTTTCCAACCCCTTAAAATCATGTTTTGGTATTCAACAATTTATATGTCATAGCCCATTTTTGAGTTGCGACGATCCTAGGGCATGGGTAGACCTAAGGTCACCGAAAACCCTAGAACCCATGAACAATCCATTAATTAATCATTCAATCAATATTAACTCATCCATCAATGCTTAACTCCCATTTATTACTTATAAATTTTACAGAAATTTTGCTAGTCTCCTTTATAATTTTAACCTTATTTCCGACCCAAAACTGGGTCTTTCAAAATTATACAACCTGCACTAAAATTATTTTTGCACTCCCAATAATTTGCCTTCCTTATACTCTCAACTTCACAGTTTTACATACATACATAGCACTTCTAAATCTCTTTTAAAACATATAAATATTATTTTAACATTTTCAATATCACTATCTCTATCACTTTACTATCATTGTCATTATCAATCATTATACATTACACATTACATTTTGAATGCCACTGAATCGTCAATTATTTCAATGTTTATACATCATTATAATACTCAATCATCTAATTATACATAGTACCATGGAGCTCTATGAGTTGACACTTATAACTTTTAGAGAATAAAATTCTACCTTAATGTACTTGACATTCCAAGTCGGAAAAGAAATTGACTTGAAATCATCTTCCTCTATCTCATCCCTGTAAAATTATAAACCACTATTTGGTGAGTATAAAATACTTAGTGAGTATGTATACATCATTAAATATGAGATATAAGCATATGATAATAAAAGATATCAATGGTAGTCAAGTGTCAATAAATACAATGAAGAATATTAGTATATTCAATTTGCTTGTCAAAGATTAATTAATTTGCACACCAAATATCTTTGGAAGTTTGAAACAGGTAACAATTAAATCGATAAAAGAAAGGCCATCAATGGTAAGTAATAAGATATAAGTTTGGAATCAATGAACAGGTAATTAATACTCTATCATGTAGATAAGACAGATAAAGGGCAAGAACAAATATAATCTCATGTCAATCTCATATCATGTACATAAGACTGATCAGGCCCTATAGCTAAGACAGTTTGTCATGACCCGATTTCCCGGACCGCGACGGTCCTAGGGCACGGGAAATGCCAATAGTATCCGGCACCCGTAGAACCCAGTATCACATGCGTCATCTATAAATCACAATATAATATTCATTTTAATTAGTTACCATTCATTTTGATATTCTGTCATATATTCTGTAATCATTCTGCAATTGACTGTAACATTCATATATTATATCACAATACCATCATATAGCTCAAAATATCATCATTAATATATCATATACAATGTTCATCTCCTAGCCAACCCAATACATACCCATGGAGCAGCTAGATAATGAACACCAAAAATAATACAGAATTTATACCAGAAATATAAATAGATAGTCTATAGCAAAAATTCACTGAAGACAGAAGACTGGATTCTGCAACCTACTCCACTCCTGAAATGGTAAACAATGAAAAGAGTGAGTATAGATGATACTCAGTGAATTTACATGCTTCACAATAAACAATAGGCATCCAATAAATAATGGTATCAGTCAATAGGATAACAGTATACAGTATCAATGTCATGATACAATATAGCCAAAGAATAACATATAGGCTTGGTATCATATGGAAAGACAGATAATGGGATGGAATGTATGAAAAAAATCATACAATCTCCAGTAATCCGTATTAGTATGGACCATGTAGGTCTCCAGTAACATATCTGTATCAGTGAGCATAAGGCTGATCAAGCCCTATGGCCAAGACCATAACCCCTCCTAGTTAGGGTATCAGTAATACAATGTGCACATCACTGATAGTATTTCCCCACTGTCCTGTCGGATCGGTAGCTCTGCCAAACCATATCAGGGTCAATAACGAGGGATACCATAAGCAACAATGGCATCCAGATATCAGTCAATCCAATAACAATCCGTTTGGTATAAATCAGTACAGTAATCAATATAATCAATGGTAATGCCGTATACAATATACAATCAATGATAAAGAATTTAGCAATAAGGAAAGACATAAAGCAAAAGTTGGTTTGGTAGCGAAAAACGGTAGGTCAATTGGCATGCCAACGTCGCTGGCGATAATGGTATTCAATTGGTAGGCCTATGGTATATAAACCAATAGGCCAAAGGCAAATAAACTAGGCATTTCATCGAACACTTGGTGGGCATACAATGGCAAGCCAATAGGTTAGGTTTTGGTGCAAATTTGACTTACCCAATTTAACCAACACAGAGTCACATTAGCAAACAAAGTATAGGTATCAAGAAACACATTTAAACAATCATTAAATGGGATCAAATGACAAGGGAAAATCAAGCAAAAACCAAAGAATTCCAAAGGCATTTTATGGTATACATAGTTCGACCAAGGTAGGGTTTTTGCCAAAGGTTTCCAATCAACAATTCAATCATTTAGGCATGCTAAATGATGCAATGTAAACTCACCTAAGCCTCCAAATAGCCTTTGCAAAAGCCAAATTCACCAATCTCACCAAATAGCCAAAATTGGTCACTTTGAAAGTCACCTTTGTCAAATCTCCAATTCTACATCAATTTTTCCATCAATTAGTTATCCATTCACATCCAATTGACTAATTCTAACATCAATTAACAAAACCTAATACTAATTCATCAAATCATATCTTACAACTTCAATTTAACCATTCAAATTAGGGATTTCAACACAATTGGATAAATTAGTGCAAATTAACACTAAACCCATTCAATTCAACCTAAATAACACCTAAATAATCAATTAAACTAAACAAAACAACATTCTTACCTCAAATACCCAAAGTGGACAAATCCTTCTTTAAGTTTTTCCTTGAAATCCTTAGCTCATCCAAGCAAATTAATGATGGAAATGAAGAAAGCTTAGTTGATTTGTTATTTTTCCATCAATTTCCTTAAGATTTCTATAAGAAATGAAGAAGAAATGGATTGAAGGAAGCAAAGAAATGGTTCGGCAATAACATGAAGAAGAAGAAGAAAAAGGTAAAAAATGACTAAGGCAAAAATTAAACAGAAAAAGCTATAAGGAAAATTACAATTAACTCCTCGAATTCTCATCCTTTACACTTTGGTCCAAAATTTTCTGTAATTTATTCTGTCAATTCTGTCTAGAATTAGATATCAGAGTGTGGAGTCAATAAACTTATTTTAATTTATATTTATATATAAAAATGGTTCTGGAGTCATTCTGTAACCCCGACCGACCACTTTCCACTATTCACCTTAAATTTCCATTTATTTACAAAAATGTCATTACTTACTTTTTCAGTGTTCCTAAATGATTTTCACTTCTTTCTTTTTACCAAAATTACACATAAATTATAGTCATCTTTTACCCCTAAGGCAACTTCAGAAATTCTTCTGTTGACCGGACAACTCATTTTTCGGCAGTGTTCCCGACACCGTCAATTTTCGGAAAAGTTTTAAGTTCACTTTCTAACTGTGTCTCTAAAATTATTTACCACCATTTCAAGACTAATGGACCACATATTGAGAATTAATTCATGCATGATAGTTATATCTTTCTAGGGTATTACATTCTACCTCCCTACAAATAAATTCGTCCTCGAATTTAAATAAAAACATACATCATTGCTGGAATAGGGATGGATATATGCTCCGCATCTCCTGATCACTCTCCCATGTTCACTCCTCCATTGTCTGGTTCCTCCAAAGCACTTTTACCATAGGGATCTCTTTGTTCCGAAGCTGCCTGACTTGTCTATCAATGATCTCCACAGGTAGCTCTTCATAAGATAAATCATCACTGAGATCCACATCTTGAACCTCCAATATATGCGATGGATCAGACACATACTTTCGCAACATCGATATATGGAAGACTGGATGTACGTGGCTCATACTGGGTGGAAGAGCCAATCTATAGGCCACACTTCCAATCCTCTCAAGTATCTCAAATGGGCCTATAAACCTTGGTGATAGCTTACCCCTCTTCCCAAATCTCATAACTCCCCTCATCGATGAGACCTTTAGGAAGACATGATCACCAACTGAAAATTGTACATCCTTCCTCTTTGGATCAACATAACTCTTCTGCCTATTGAAGGCAGTCCTCATCCACTCCCTGATCATAGGAACCTTTTCCATAGTCTCTCTGATCAATTCTGGTCCCTCAAGCTGCTTCTCTCCCGGCTCCACCCAACACACTGGAGATCTGCACTTCCTACCATATAGTGCTTCAAATGGAGCCATACCAATAGAAGAGTGAAAATTGTTATTGTAAAAGAACTCTATCAATGGCAGATAATAATCCCAGTAACCCTTGGAATCCAGAACACACAATCTGAGCATATCCTCCAAAGTCTGGATCGTCCTCTCCGACTGCCATAAGTCTGAAGATGGAAGGCAGTACTGAATCGTAACTAGGTACCCATAGCCTCCTGAAATTTCTGCCAAAATCGAGATATAAATTGTGTACCCCTGTCTGATATAATCACCAAAGAAACTCCATGAAGTCGCACAATTTTATCCATATATAACTGTGCGTACCGAGCTACCGTATAGCTGGTCTTTACCTCCAGAAAATGTGCAGACTTCGTCAATCGATCAATAATCACCCAAATAGAATCATATCCCCTCGAAGTCCTTGGTAGACCAACTATAAAATCCATGGTAACTTGTTCCCATTTCCACTCAGGTAACTCTATCTCCAGAAGTAGCCCTGATAGCTTCTGATGCTCGAACTTAACCTGCTGACAAGCTAAACATTTAGATACAAACTGAGCTACATCTTTCTTCATCCCTGGCTACCAATATACATCCTTCAGATCATGGTACATCTTGGTAATCCCTGGATGTATACTATATGCTGAGTAGTGAGCCTCTCTCATAATTCAATCTCGTAACCCGTCAAAGTCTGGTACACATATATGTCTCCCGCATCTCAATACCCCATCCTCTACTGTGAACTCTGTCATCCGTCCACTCTGTACCTGCTCTTGAGTTTCAAAAGATAAGGATCCCTGTCCTGACCCCCTTTTATATCAGAGCCTGGTTCTGATCTTGGGAGCCCAACTCCAACTCTACCCCTAAATCTGCTAGCTCTCTCATCTGTCTGATCAATGGTCTCCTACCATTCACAATATGAGCAAGACTACCCATCGATTTCCTGCTCAAAGCATCTGCCACTACATTGGCCTTCCCTGGGTGATAAAGAATCTCGCAGTCATAATCCTTCAGAAGCTCTACCCATCTACGCTGCCTAAGATTTAGATCCTTCTACTGAAATATATACTATAAACACTTATGATCGGTATATATCTCACATTTCGATCCATATAGATAGTGTCTCCAAATCATCAAGGCAAATATCACCGCTGCCATCTCCAAATCACGAGTCGGATAATTTGCTTCATGCTTCTTTAACTGACAAGAAGCATAAGCAATCACCATACCCATCTGCATCAGTACACACCCTAGGCCAATCCGTGAAGCATCACAATACACTGTAAATTTCTCCCCCTCAATTGGTAATGCCAATACTGGAGCACTAGTAAGGCAATACTTCAAAGTCTGGAAGCTACGGTCACACTCATCCATCCAGACATATCGCTCCTGTTTCCTCATCAGTTTAGTCAATGGAGTTGCAATCCAGGAGAAATCCTTTACAAACCTCCTATAATAACTAGCCATACCTAGAAAACTGCGCACCTCTGAAATACTGATAGGTTGTGGCCAATTAGCAACTACCTCAATCTTCTGAGGATCCACCATAATACCATCCTTGCATATCACATGCCTAAGGAAGCACACTTCAGTCAATCAAAACTGACACTTAGACAATTTAGCATACAACCGATGCTCCCGAAGTATCTGTAACACAATCCTCAGATGCTCCTGATGCTCCTCCTCACTCATGGAATAAATAAGTATGTCATCAATGAATACGATGACAAACTTATCCAAATATGACCTGAACACCCTGTTCATCAAATCCATGAAAGTCATCGGTGCATTGGTCAACCCGAATGGCAACACCAGAAATTCATAATGACCATAGCGGGTTCTGAAAGCAATCTTGGGTATATCACCCCTCCTGATCTTCAGCTGATGATACCCAGACCTCAGATCTATCTTCGAAAAATGGCTGACACCCTGTAACTGATCAAATAAGTCATCTATCCGAGGCAACAAATACTTGTTCTTCACTGTGACTTTGTTCAGCTACCTGTAATCTATACACATCCTTAATGAGCCATCTTTCTTCCTCACAAACAGTACCGGTGCACCCTACGAAGAACTATTCGATCTGATGAACCCTCTATCTAATAGATCATGTAATTGTATCTTTAATTCCTTAAGTTCAGCTGGAGCCATTCTATATAGTGGAATAGATATAGGGTATGTGCCTGCATGCACCTTTATCTCAAACTCAATCTCCCTGCCATGGAGCAATCCTAGCAACTCCTTAGGAAACATCTTAAGAAACTCCTGAACCACCAGTATCTGATCCAACTATACAGAAGACTTCTGTACATCTACTACATGTGCCAAATAGGCTGAATAGCCTTTCCCAATCATCCTCCTAGCTTGGATATCAGAAATTAGGTTAACCCGGAACTCCCAAATATCACCCTGAAACTCAAACTCCGGCTACCCCTCAAGCTGGAATCTAACTCTCTTCCGATAACAATCTATCACTGCCCGCTGCCTTGTCAACCAATCCATACCCAAGATAACGTCTAACTCAAGCACAGGCAACTCAATCAAATCAGCACGTAAGATATGATCATCAATCTCAATAATGCAATCAGGGTAGTAATAATCAACATCCATACTATCACCCATAGGAGTATGTGAACACTCACTTTTACACCCCTCGGACTGGCATCAACCCGAATGACATTCCCCGGAACCAAATCCGCACTCAGACAGACTCGAAACGGTCTCAGAACGCACAGGTGCCAACCTCTAGGCTTGGCCTTGCCGCCAGAGAGGGGTGGCGGCGCCGCCACCCTCTCTAGGCGGCAGCCGCCGGGCAGTGCGACTCATTACTGCTGCAGCCGCCCTCTTCCCAGCTTGTGATGCCAAGGCATTGTGGCGGCACCGCCACCCCCTTTTGGCGGCAATGCCTTCTCTTGCTGGTGGCAGTGACGATCTGCACCCAATTTTTTTCGAATCCCACATCGAAAATTGATGGGATTCGACCCCCGAAGCTCCTATTATAAGTAGAGAGCCCCCCCCCCCACCCCCACCTTCCAAACAACAACGAAGGAACGACAGACAGAAACACGCCAAGACTCGCAAAAAGCAAGGAAAAAAGACAAGAAATCATTTTCGTCACTAGATTTCGTCTTTTTTCCTCTCCAAGCGATATTTTCTTCTTCTTTAGCTCTTTTTCGATTTAAAAGAGTTACTATTAGGGGTGTATTGAGCCTCTCAGTTGAATCTTTCCTCAAAACAAGGTCCCTCCACCGATTCGCTTTCTTAAGAGCTAAGAAGGCATCCCGACTCATCACCTAGAGGTGCCATCCAATCCAAGGCGGAACTCCACTCCGGAAGAGTACTCTGTCCGCCAGCATCCCTAAAAGCTAGGGCAAAGGTACGTTTTCTAACTCATCCTCTTTATTTTGGTAAAGAATTAAAATAAAGAATCAAAACATGATAAATTGGGCATAAAATCAACCCTCCTTCGCGAGAAGGAAGAACTGCGTGGGTTTCGATTCCCATTCGACGAGATACGCAGGCAAGCTGTATGAAAGCTTCAAATCCAAAAAATGACCAAAAACTATCTCTTTTCTTTTGATTATTTGCTTAATTTTGTTTGTCAAATATATTGTTTGGGGGATGTGTGATCAACCTAGAACCTATAAGGGCTAGAGTTGATATCCCCTATTTTTGAGGTTTTGAGATGTAGTAATTTACTTTTATCGCTCTCTTTAATTATTTTATTCTATTTCAATTGTTCATGCATTTATTTATTTGCTCATGCATCTTATATGTCATTCTTTAATTGTTCATAAAAATCATTTTAAATCAAGGTTAAAATTGAAAGCCA
>CANXYC011718653.1:0-19928 GCA_948193065.1 Aleurites moluccanus
CATAAATCTAAGCCTTAATGCCTTAGAACAAAATATGGAACAAATTGGAGAAAAGACTGAAATTTGCAGAAAGAAAGAAAGAAGAAAAATCGTGAAAATCGCTGGCTAGGTTACTGGGGTTAAATAGACCTCTGCCCAGAAACACGCTGCCCAGCTCGCCAAACTGTCTCGGCAAAGCTCCCTCGCCTGGCTGCTTCGGCAAAGCACCTTCGCTAGACTGCTTCGGCAAAGCTCCTTCACCAGACTGCTTCGGCAAAGCTCCTTCACCAGACTGCTTCGACAACCACTTCGCATTCTCAGCTCGCACTTGCTAACTCGCCAATCTTGATCCGGCATCGCTGCCTCTCACATTCAGCTCACATATGATACTTCGTTTATGCTGCCTCGACAGACTCTCCTAGCGACTCATCCTCGCATAAGCCACCTCAGCAATGCTCCTTCGCCTCTTCGCTTCTTCGCGAACTGCCACCTCGCATATCTCTCTTCACATAATGCTCTTCGCTAAAAGCTTCTCGACAAAAGCTCTTCGCCAAAATGCTTCCTCACATTACCAGTCTGCGAAAAGCCTTTTTCGCTTAATGCTGGCTCTCCATAACCAAATCCTTCTAAGTTAAACTCTTGTCTGAACATCCCACATTAAGCAAGCTCGCAAATGAGCTACACTAATCCAAACTCATCAATTCCTCTTTCCACTTAATATCAACAGACAGAAGCACAACACAATCAAATTTCATATCAAAACTCATCAACACTCAGACAGTGGTGATTCTCCAAAAGTCACCCAGACTCCTGCATCAAAATCCAACCGAACATCCTTGATACAAAAAACTCTCCACTGAGATATACCCATCCAAAAATTCTGAAAATTTATAGACATCATCTCAACATACACAGAAGCATATTTCATGTTTACAACTTCAACAAATTCTGCCTCAGTCATTCCCATAAATTTCAAACATGTACTGCATCCCTGTAGGAATTCTCATCCAGACCAGCCTTTCTCAAATAGACACAACTCACCACATACTCAGAATTTTACCAAACCATTTTACAGAATTATAGCTAAGATATAAATTAACAACTTTCATATTTTAAACCTTACCCAATTATATCTTTAAGAGCAAGTAATGGTCAACACTGAATTCTGCTGCAGTTCAAAACAAAAGATTCTGAAATTTTCAAACTTCTCATTTAAATCTTTAAAATTCCCCAATCATATAAAATCAATAAATACACTTTAAAATAGCGGATATTACAGAGATCCACTTCCGAAACTTGTAGTACATGAGAAGGATCTGCCACATACTTACGAGGCATTGATACATGAAATACCGAATGCATCCGACTAAAGAAATTTAATTTGTTTCTGGGTAAGCTTGCTCAAAGGAGCTGCAATCTTGGAGAAGTCTTGAACAAACCTCCTGTAGTAGCTTGCCAAACGCAAGAAACTTTGAACTTCTGAAACATTCGTGGGTCTAGGCCAGCTAAGATTTGCATCAACCTTTTTTGGATCAACTTCAATCCCTTCTTTGCTCACTACATGCCCCAGAAAACTCACACTCTCAAGCCAGAATTCACACTTCCAAAATTTGGCAAATAACTGATGCTCTCTCAAAGTCTGTAACACAATTCTAAGGTGTTCCTCATGCTCTTTTTTACTCTTAGAATACACAAGAATGTCATAAATAAACATAATGACAAACTTGTCCAAGAATAGCCTGAGCACCTTATTCATCAAATCCATGAATGCAGTTGCTGTATTTGTCAATCCAAATGGCAACACTAAGAACTCATAGTGTCCATATCTGGTTCAAAAAGTCATCTTTGATACATCCTCATTCCGAATTCTCAACTGATGGTATCCTAACCTCAAATCTATCTTGGAGAAATGACTTGCACCTTGCAACTGATCAAATAAATCATCTGTTCTCAGCAAGGGGTACTTATTCTTAATTGTTATCTTATTGAGCTGCTTGTAGTCTATGCATAGCCTCATAGAACCATCCTTCTTCTTTACAAAGAGTAAAGGTGCTCCCCACGGTGAACTACTGGGTCTAATGAATCCCTTGTCAAGCAAATCTTGCAACTGAGTCTTCAATTCTTTCAACTCAACTGGTGCCATACGGTAGGGAGGAATAGAAATCGGGCTAGTGCCAGGTAGCAACTCTATACCAGACTCTATCTCTCTATTCGGTGGCAAACCAGGTAATTCTTTAGGAAATATGTCCGGAAACTCATTGACTATAGGAATCTGCTCCATGCTTCTCACTTCCTTGCAAGTATCCTGAACATAAGCCAAATACCCTTGGCAACCCTTCTTTAACAACCTTTTTGCCCCAATGGCAGATATCACATTGTATGGCACTTCGCTCCGCTCCCCTTGAAACTCAAATTCCTCACCCGAAGGTGGCTTAAAGACTAGCTTCTTTCCATTACAATCTATAATTGCATAGTGCTTGGACAACCAATCCATGCCCAAAATCACATCAAACTCCAAAATAGGCAATTCAATCAAATCCACATCCAAGCTCTTGCCACCTATGCTAACCACACTGGATGAATAGGAGTTCTGAACTTCAATCTCTTCCTTTAAAGGAGTAGATACAACCAACACACTTTCAAGTAATACATAAGGCACATGCAACTTCTTAGCAAAACACGATGACACAAAGGAATGTGTAACTCCCAAATCAAAAAATACTCTAGCATTCAAAGCTTGAATCGAAAGGATACCTATAACCACTGTATTGGATGCTTGGGCTTCATGCTATGTTAAAGCAAAAACTCTCCCTCTGCCTCTATCTATAGGAGCTGATCCTGAAGCCTGAGCCACATGTTGACTTAATCTTCTGCCCATCTCATCGGTCCTGCCCAGAATACCTCTGCCTCCTCTTGACTGCTGACTAGTACTCCTCTCTCTACTCATTTGAACTGTAGCCTGAGAAGTCTAAGGTCTACCTCCAAAGGGTGGTTGTGGACAATTCTTGAGAAAATGACCTTATTGTCTACATCTGAAACACGCTCCTGATGCATAATGACAAGGACCACTATGAAATTTTTTGCATGCAGGACACAGAGGTTTAGGAGCCCTGGGTGATGCAAAGCTAGCTGATCCATGGATCATCTGAGAGGTAGGTCTAGGAGTAGTCTGACTCTACTGTAGTCTCCCTAAAGGTCCTCTATACTCACTCCTAGGAGCTGACTGATGGGCCACTACCATAGTCTTCATCCCACTGTCTGGTTTGGAAGAACTATCAGCCTTGAACTTCTTTTTTTCAATCCTTTTTGATCTGGCTTCCATCTCTCTGTTCTCTATTATCCTAGCCTTGTCCACCAGATTGGAATAGGAATCAAACTCAAGGGCAGCTAGGAGTTTAAATAATGGAGCCACCAATCCTTTGTGGAACCACTGAATCCGTGCCGCTTCTGTAGGCACCAATGCAGGAGCAAACTTACTAAGCTGACTGAACTTCCTGGCGTACTCTGAAACACTCATGCTAAGGGTCTAAACTAATCTTTCAAACTCTAGGGATTTTGCTTCCCTCACACTCTTAAGAAGAAACTCATTCAGCACCAATTCCTTGAATCTCTCCCATGATAGATCCTCATTTTCCCAAAGCATACCAGAAATGCTTCTCTTGAACTAGTCCTTGGCCTCAACCTTCATCAAATAACCCACAAACTCTATGGCTCTTTTATCAGAAATCCGTAGAATTTGTACCTTTTCTTTAATTTCCTCAAGGAAATCTGTAGGATCCACTTCACCCTTATATTCTGAGGGCTTAAGCTTGAGAAATCTTTCAAACGATACCTCTTCCTCTTGACGCACTACAGGTGGTGGAACTACAGGAGGAACAGGAATTTCTGGAACCTGAACTGGAGGTACCTGTTGCTGCCTTTGCTGAGTAATAAACTCAGCTATCATTGCATAGTTCCTTTGCAGCTGGTCGAACTGCTGTTCCATATGAGCCACATCCACTGGTGGCACAGGAGGAACCTCATCTCCTCCATTTCCTCCTACAGAACCTTCTTCAGACGGTAAATCCCGCCTAGGACGGCCTCGACCTCGTCCTCTACCACGATGCGGAGGCATCTCGATATTGATAAGAAGAACAAACATTATCAGACTCACTATGCATACTTAACGCAGATATATATACCAAAGGAAGACACAATTGGACGAGACACAAATCCTATACTCCAAAGTTATCTTAATCAACACTTATACTTGTTCTCATGCACATCTATCTATCTTTTATCTTAAAAATTATAAACCTATAGCTTTGATACCACCTTTGTCACACCCCAACTCCAGTGGTGAGACGGTCCTAGGGCAAGGGTAGGCTTAAGGCTACCATAAACCCGTAGAACTCTCATATCCTGGATCTCGCACACATTTATATCAAATATAGACATCATTTAATAATCATTCTATAATTTATATAAACATAATTCATTTCTTTAGTTATATCATTTCATAATTTCCTCTTGTTCCTTACTGATCAAAAGATGTATCCCACATCACTAAACAAGGGTAACCCATAAGGTAATAATTTATACATCAAAATATTATCATCCCCAATGATTTACTATGGAGCTCTGGAGTATACTCCCAATACATTTGAATCATAATAGCAAACAATAATTTTACATAAATGTATCAAAATTATTACAATGAAGGCTTCTTGGAAGAATGAGTCAAGAAGCTTGATTTTCTCTACTAGCTCTCTCACGAGCTACACTACCACCTTGCACATTCCCTCTTCGCAAAATGCCTCTTCGCATAATACCACCTCGCCTTTTCCTCTTCGCCAAATTCCTTTTCGCATATGCCACCTCACATATGTCTCTTCACCAATTGCCACCCCGGTATCTCACCTCTCCACTTCGCTTGCTCGCATTGCCGGCTCGCAAACACCACCTCTCATTTGCTGGCTCGCTAACACCAATCTCTGCTGAGTTGAAACCTTTTCTCGACAACTTATACTTAACTAGCTCGCAAATGAGCTGCAAACATCCAAACTTCCTAATTCTTTTTGACACTTAAAATAGACCTGCAGGGGTTCAACATATCCAAAATTTAAATCACTAAGACAAACACATAGACCATGGTAACTCTCTAAAGTCCACCCTGACTTACTGCTCCAAAATCCATCCGAACAAACCTGAGAAATTCTACTCTCAACTGAGTTATACTTATCCAAAATTCCTTAAATTTTACAGCCAAAAATACATAAATGAACATTTCTTATGTTTACATCTTTGGCTCAAACTATCTCAGTCATTCCCAAAAAATTTAAACATACACAGATTTCCTGCAGAAACACTAAACCAAACAAGTCCTGCTCAAGGAGGCATAACTCCTCACACACACAGAATTTTACTAAGCCATTTAGCATAATTGAAGATGAGACATATATCCACAACTTTTATGTTTTACACTTTATCAAATTATTTCTTTAAGATTATACAATCAGCCTCACAAATTCCTGTAACCAGAAATTTACTGCATCTTCTCAAAACATTCATATCTTTAATTAATTAATTCTTCAAGCATACAATTAATTAAAATAACAAAAATTGCAGATATTACAATACCACATAAATAAGGAACAAGGGACAATCTACAAATATGTCAATCTAAATATCAAAATAATATTATCCTCATCATCTAACTACGAAGCTCTAGGGTGTACTCCTCACACATAAATATAATTACATTAATACAAAATTTGGTTCATCAAAAGAATTACATAGAGTCTTATTGGGGAAAAGAATCAAGAAACTATGTCTTATATATTATCTCCCTCACAAGCTACACAATCGCCTTAAATCCATAAAAGATGAGTGAGCCTTTAACTTAGTAAGTCATAAACATGCAATACATTGGTTAAGCCAAAGAACTTAGGTGTAAAAGTATCATAGGGTTATACTTGCAAAGAACATAAGTGCTCATAACTGAATAACACTATTAAACAAATCATAAGATATAACTGTTATAATCATAATACATCAGTAGCATTTCTTCCTTATCATATCACATATGTTTGGCCGAGTATATGTCTAGAGCTCATGGGCCCCTCTAGGTGAAACACGAATAAAAATCCTATTAGTTGGGCTCCCAAAATACACATTAGACCAATGAATTTACTCTCATTGGGAAGAGTGTTCTATATATATGCATATCATAAGGTCATATAACTTGGATTTCTCAAAGAATCATATTGGTCACAAGACCATCAACATATGAACATTAATTCATTCAAATTAGCTACCAGGTTTCATATGAGCTTAGTCCAAGGAAAGATGACCAAGTCATTCACATCAATTAAGGTGATTTCATGGAATAAGTTATCATCAATTTAGGAATATCATGGGAAATTCATTGACTATGCTAACAATACAATATTTCATATTATGGAGATATATATATATATATATATATATGATTGAACAATCAATTCGAAGAACAATATGCCTGTGCAATGTTTATACTTACCTCAAATCAAATTATCCTTGTAAATCCCTCAAACACTTGTGTATTCAATAATCTTCTCTATTCCCTTAAGTTCTCCTCTTCTATGTCAAATTCCTAAATACTCAAATTAGTGTTTTACCCAATAATCTTCATACATGATAAATTCTTATAATTCTAATAATCTTTTAGAATCCTAACATGTTTTCGAACATTAATTTAATCATTTATGAAAAAAATATAGAAAATTGGGATGAATAGCTACTATTCACCCAAAACCCACAATCCATTATTCTTTCTTATAATCTATAATAAATGTTAATTAATGCTCTTAAATATCTATACTTAACTTATATTTATCTATTTTAACCATATAATAACTTATCTTAAACTTAGATTTGAGTTGAAACAAATACTTTGAAATGGAGAATCCTTGAGAAATTTAAATCTTGGTGTTTTTTGGATATTTGATTCTTATTTCTTGTGTTAATGGAATTAAAATAATAATTAGAAGAGATAATTTAATGAGTTTTAGGGGTGGTTGTAGAGTATTTATGAAGTAGAGAGAGAAAGGGCCAAAATAATTAAAATCTGAAAAATGAAGAAATGGGGTCGGGTATTTATAGACTTGTGTCTTCACGGCTATGAAAGCCACTGTTTATATTTAGGTCCGAAACACTTTTATAAACGTTAAATGTCTCTTTACAGAATTTCACGCCCGTGAAGGAAAATCTGAGGATTTGGCAAATTTATACATAAAATTTTATCACGGTGGTGAATGATATCTCATGCCTATGAAGGATGCTTCACGCCCGTGAATACATACCTCACGTCTGTGAAAAGTTTGCTGGTGAAAATCTCTCATTCTTCTTCATTTCAACTTATCCTAACTCAACAAACTTATACTTAATCAAGTCTATCATCTCTAATTCAATCATCTCTTGACATCTAACCATACTAGAAGTAATCTATACACAAGATGACAATGCTAGATTATCTATTATGCACATATACTCATAACATACTAACATTCATGAAACAATCATAAGTGAACACATATCTATTATAAACATTCCAAATATCTAGTGTTATATGAAGATACTCATCAATTAAGCACAAATCAAAACTCATTCACATGTAATTACATTAATTCTAACATTAATCTACTTAATTCCATAAATGCTTAAACCTAGGGTTTTACTTTATAAACTTTTTAGTCAACTTCCAATTCTGGCAGTCATGATAAATCGATCTATAACTTAAGCTACACATATCGAATTGCTTTAATTAATTAATTTATTTAAACTAGACATATAATACTATAACATATATAAATTCCAATTTAAACTGAGTAATGTAAAATTATTGGTGAATTTCTAAATTCAGACCTAATGTCCTGCAATTCACATCTGGGTAGTCTACACTTCTATAGATATAACTCAATATGTGTTCATCCAATTACAAGACTATTTTACAGTTATATATCAAATATAAATAAACACTTTTCATGTTTTACACTATTTCTAATTCAGACTCTAAGGTCCTCAAATTAACAAAGCACAGTAGCACTTCCAGTTAACCTTTTCATCCGAGTATGTTTCACTTATAGTTTAATATCTCTTTGCTAACTTCAAATTTTACCAAACCCTTTTACAGGCATATAAATAACATAAAAATTTGTAAGCTTTATGTTTTATACTTAATCAAATTCTTCCATTTACAGGTGCAAGTTTTTGCTTATACATAGATTCCAAATTTCTTAGTCCCATAAAACAAGTCTTGTTTTAATTACTTAACTCTTAACACATAAACTTTAAAACTAAACCCTAACTTCATAATCAAGAATTAGAGTTTACCTTAGTCAAAGTTTCCTATTCCCTTTTAGCCACCTTTGTGATTTTCTTCCACTTTTACCCAAAGTCTCACTTCTTCTTCATCATTTCTACCTCAAGGTCACCTTGACCAATCTTATGACAACTTTATTAAAGACCTTTGTTGAGGAACTCCATCATAACAATGCTAAAGAAGGAAGTTTTGTTGAAAAAAGTTAAAGGAAAGGAGAAGAAAAGGAAGGAGATGGCTACGGTTAACAAAGAAGTCAAGTGTAGGATTTTTAGTGTTTCATCACTTATAACTCTTATATATATATTCAATAAAAATATGATAATAGATATAAATATAATAATATTTGATGGAGAAAGGAAGTAAAGTCTAGAAAAATTGAGAAATCTTTATAAATAGACATATGTCCTCATTAATTAACTAAATAACAAATAAAAATATAATTTGGCTATTAAACTCATTCAAATGGTTGAATTTTCTAGATGTAATTGTGATGATTATTTTGACTTTTATTCACTTATGAAAGCATGAAAAGAAGTATAGATAATTATAAAAATTTTAATTCTCGAAGAATTTGACAAGTGTAAAGTTTTACATAACACTTTAAAAATAATAAAATAAAATAAATAAAATCACTTGGCCAATTTTTAGCCCAAGTGGCTGGCCCATATATTAAGGATAGAGAAATATTTCTTTTGTCTTTTCTAAGTGTAGGAAAATGAACAAGTTGGTGTGTCCCAAATTCCATTAACATAGAAAATTCATATTTCCTCTCTATTCTTTCTAGTCCTTTGTAATTTTATCCTCATTTCCCTCTAATTAATTTTTTCTCATTACCAAGTATTCAATTGATGACTCCTAATTACATAGTTTAGCAATTCAATACTTTCTCTACAATCACTTGTTCATAGTCCTTTAATTTTTATAACAAATTTTTCTCAGTTCCATTACTTGATTAATCCATTTGATTCACCAATTCATTCAATCCTTATTAGTTTAATTCACTTAGGTCTATTTAGATTTTAATTATCTTGTTTACATAATTCACAAGTCAACTTATTTTCTTCAATAGCTCATTTACTACTTAGTAAAAAAAAATCTCTTAAGTTTTCATAACTATTTCCTTCTATTCATTACTTTTTACTACTTTCAATCACTTAAGTCTAATTGGCTTTTCCTAAAGTGTTACAATAAGTTAATTGTTTACAAAATTATTGATTATTTTATAATCTTTCACAAGATTGATTTTAAAACCTTGAATCTAATACAGTTAAAGTGTTTCAAGGAAAAATTAATAAATTGTCTTTACTATTGATCTTTTATAATTTGTTCTAAAGCTTTACTGAACAACTTATTTTTATTTAATTTATTATAAATTTGAATATTTTATTATTTACTTATTAAACACTGTTGAATCAAATGAACTCTAGTTAAAGTCCTCTTGAAATGTTTTGTTAACATATTCCTTATGAATTAATATTTCATACCTATTAAGTCCTTATTGATAATGTTATTATCTAGTATCTTGTTTATCATCCTCTATAAATTGATAATTGGCATTCCATTTATTCATTGTTACCTCATAAATTCAATGGCATCTTATTTTCTATTCATTATAAGTTACAATTGATATTCCATTGTTAATTCATTCAGTATCCAATTATTTGTTCTCTCATTTTCATTATTTGTTACTTCTCTTTGTTAATTCATTGTTAATGACTTAACCCAAGACCTTTCTTGTGAGCTAGCCTTAAAACACCTAGCCTCACAAGTATGGTGATATACTCACTAAGTTTATACTCACCTTTTCATGGTTTAATATTTTTCAGGTTCAGAGTAAGTAGGAGAGGTTCCAAGGGTTTCTTTCTGCAATTGATTAGAACCTGAGTCACCAATATAAATATTTTAACTTTTTTATATATTATGTATCTTAAAAGCTCCATGGGAATTAGGGTTTTAGAAATACTTGTTATAGAGTTAATATAAAGTAAATGTAAATATTTCTAAGACACAATAGATAATAAATGTATATTATCTTAAGATAGACTTGTTAGACTTAGTTTGTAATTAAAGAATATATATATATATGTTAGTGTGATAAATGTTGATATTAAACTGAATTGAGTTAATGAAATTATATGATGTAATGGTAAGTGTAAGGAAATAAAAAGGAGTTGGGGTTCTATGGGTGTTGGTTGCCTTTGGCTTTCCCCGCATCCTAGGATTGTCATATCTCCAAAGTGAGGGATGTTTCAAAGGTGGTATCAGAGCTAAGGAATTGTTAATCATTAATTAGTCGTGTATATATGACCATGTCACTAGAGCATAGGTGTACCATAAAGCATCGAATATTCCTGTATTGTCAATTGTAGTTATTTGTCATTCATTATATATGTATTTATCTATGTTGTCGGTTAAGTAATATGATCTTATGGTTATTTGTGATGGTGAAGATGTTGCCCATAAAGAAAAGAGAAAGAGGAATAGACAAAGGTGAAGAGTATGCTTAGGGAAGATCACCATGTATCATTGTACAAGTGAGAATAGATGAAGTTCTAAATACTTTAGTTAGGGTCGAATATGTAGAATCTTATAAAACCCAAAGAAAAGTGCTAGATGAACAACTAGGAAAAGCTTCGAAAACCAATGAAACTCTATTACAACAGCTTAAACAACTAAGGAGATAATTTCAAGAACTAAAACAAGTAATAAACTTACCTGAAAGTCAAAGAAGTAAAAAAGATAAAGAAATAAAATCAAGAATCTTCATCACAAGTGTATAACCATTCTGAATATAAAAAAAGACATAGAAGAGTTTGTCGATATATTATTGGAGCTTGTTTGAAGTGTGGCCAATAGGGTCATTTCATTCGAAACTGTCTATAACTAAAAGAACGATGAGAGCATATAGGTTGAACTAATAATCGAAAGAGGAAGAATAGAAAAAAACAATGAGAGAAAAATCAAGACCTAGACCAATCTTTTACTGAAAAAGAACAAAGGATAGGATATGAAATAGATCATCCAGAAGAACAATCTTCCAAAGCTATAGCATAAGGTATGAAATGTATATGTATTAATGTAAATTATGAGTTCAAGACATACTGTAATGAATTGCTAAATTACAAGCACAAGTGAAGAAGTGAAAATAAGAAGAATATATAGTAGTAATCTACGTGTCCATAATTAACCAACATAAGTTTAATTAAAAATTTGAGGACGAATTTTATTGAAGGGGATGGAGTGTGACACCTTAGAAAATCTAGAAGTTTATTTAACCAGTAACTTGGAAAACCTAGTTAACTAAATAGGATATAAATATTGAATTTACTAATTTCAAGGATAATTTTTGTTTGATTAAGAAGTGTATCTAAAATTTTAAAAAAATTATCTAAAAGGCCTAAATTAAATAAAATTATGGTCAGTGTAGAATAGTTAGAATGGATAACTAAAAGATTTAGTAAAGTTATTAATTAGAGGTAAATATGCAAATTAACTTGAATAAAAAGAAATAATAACTTAATTCAGAAGAATTAATAAAATTTAAGGAGTAAATTAAAAATTTACACCATATGTCACGACCCAATTTGGGAGCCGCGACGGTCCTAGGGTACGGGTTTTACCTAAGCTACCAATACCACGAAGAACCCAATTATCTATATGATATGGCAAACATTACATATAATCAGCTCAAATATAGCTTAATAATACTGCAGAAATTTCGACAGCATCTCCTCTAAAATATGACTATACTCAGCTGAAAAACAAGTAAATAACACTTCCAATATACTTTATCATCAATACTCATATCAATCTCCAATATCAACTCAACATATATCTGTATATCTCAAGCTATATACATCCATAGCATAATTTATATGCAAAACTATAAGAAACACAATCGCACATACATATGTCCCTATTTAAGTTACAGTACCATGGAATCTCTATTACTGTACAAATATTTACATATACTTTTGGGACCCGAATATTACATTTCACAAGTAGTGAAATTCCAAGGTGAGGATAGAAGGTGCCAATGGAATTTGAGCCTCACTGCAGACCTGAAAATCATAAACCACTAAGGGAGTGAATATAAAAATACTCGGTGAATTAATATATATAAAAATGCAGTAGATGATCATTATACCATGGTTGCTCATAAATGGCCTGTAGAATCATATAAGATAACAAATAAAGGGTGAAACAAATATCCATATAAATATCCAGTGTATGATTCAATATGATATAACAGGATTGGGTCCAGTGAAAAGTGCAATTGCACTGTCTGTAATAGCATAATCGTGCATAATTTTGTACTCCAGCACTATCATAAAGTGCATAATCCACTATAAGTAAGAGTGATCAGCCCTTACGACTAGAGAATATTACACTCTCCCCAGCAAGGGTTAAATTAATACCAGTGTGCACACAGTCGATGAAATTACCCGCTATACCATCGAGGTAGCCCTGTTATAATACCGTATGGGTGTGTCTCTATAAAACAATCAATATAGTATAAATATAACTCTTATAGCTGTGGAACAATCATATATATATATGTATAATGAATAATATGAAAAATTGGGGTCAAGTCAAAAAAATGATCGACGGGCTCAATTGCACTGCCGCAACTAACACTCGCCGTTATGGGTCCATTTTGGGATTTTTGAGTAGTTTCTGGTTAACTATGCTACCCATGGATTTAGGTGGACCATGAGGTACCATTTTAAAGCTTAGGACAAAATTAAAAAAATGAGCTAAGTGGTGGCTCAATTGGCTTTTTAGGTAACATTTTATAGACAGACAAAGTTTATGTCAATTTATGCCGTTTCGGTGAGCTTATTTACGGGTCCAAATGCACTGTTGGTGTTTTTGAATATCAATCTATGTTTTATCAGTCCAAATGACAAATTATAACATATATGATACAAATATATAGACTCACCTTTTACACAATTTGTCCACTTTATCCCCCAATATCTCTCGTAGGCCCTAATCGGCTCGCCGATAGACACTCCGAGTTGGAGTACCCGACGGTTCACCTATTTTCATATATAACACTCCGGTAAGATGTAAAAACATCACAAAATATATTATTCACATCAAGCATACTTAATATGCACTATAAACCTCACATTGCACAATTTACACTATTTCCAATTCTTTATGCATTAAACACATTGTATCACCACATTTGACTTACATTTCATATATTCATCACTATTATGCCATATTAAGAACTCATATACACTTAGTTCAATATTCCATATCAAACATACACCAAATTTCAAGTTTACTTTCCAAGTACTTATATCAAATACCATTTCCATATCTAAACTTACACATTTGCATTATATACTCCATTAAACCATATTCAAACCTTTGCTTCCTAATTACTTTAACTTAACACATTAAACCTATAAACTCAATATGGTTTAACCTAGTTAGAATTCATTCCATTCATCCATTTTTCAACACCAATCATTCAAATAACTTAAATACCTATCAAACACATAACATTCATTCATATAAACCTATTAAACATCAAAACACCAAACCATTTTTCAAGGTTCAATATTTCGGCCAACATGGGAATCCAGTCAAATGAATTTCTTTCCATCAAATAACCACTAATTCATTACATACACATCAAATACAACTCATTTGAATATAAATTCCATCAAAATCACACTTTTGATTCATACCTTTTCCTATTAGGGTTTCTTTTCCAACCTTTGAATTTCTTCCAACCTAAACACATTTTTGTCACCAATTAACATCAAAGAACATCTTAAGAACATAATTAAACCAAAAGAATGGCAAAATCACTTACTTTTCCAATAGTTCTTCCAAAACTTCAAAGCTTTGATTTATCGACTTTTCTTGGTTTTTCTTTAAATCTAAGGATAGATTTGTGTTTAGAATGATGGAATTAACAAGTTTGGATCAAAAAATGAAAGAAAACAACTTGCTTTGGTGTTCATCAATGGTGGCCGAAAGTTTCAATGGAGGAAAGATAAAGTTTGATTGGTGATTTTAATAAGGAAGATGAAGAGGTGAAAAATATCACTTTAAATATCAAGTTGGTTATCCTATGCATTGGTCTTATGGTAAAAATTGTAAAACCTAGCTTACTAACCATTCAATTCTTAATCTTTTCATCCAATGGTTTGATTTAGGTTAGCCTAAAATGATACCATAGGCTTGCATATACTATATAAGTCCATATTTCAAAGGAAAAGACTAAACTATCCCTAGTTCAAATGGAATCCCTATCCGAGCAGTTTTGCCCAAAATTATTTTCTACCGGCTTTTATCTTTCAACAATAATTCAAATGACCTTTATACCACTATTTTCATGTCCTGATATTCTCTTTTACCATCAAATATGATGTTAATTCCATTAATAACTCAAGGGGTGTGAAATGATCATTTTGCCCCCAATTCACTAAAAACTCAAATTTATCCAATTTCTTCCTAACAGTTTTTAAACCCCCTCTATTCATTCAAACACATCATATAACATGCATGCCAATCAAATTCAAGCAGAAACATATAAAAATTCACAACTTTCAAGTCAAGCAAAAATTCTCCCTAAGTTACCCTTTGTGGCTCAAGTTCTAGGTTTAACTGACGTGTTATATCATAATGGATGATGGGATCCATCATCACGAAATGTTGAATTTTTCTTCTTTTCCTTTCTTCATGGCTGCCACTTGCCTTCCATATCTCCATTTTATTTTTATTTTATTTCTTTCTTCTTTTTATGATAGGACCAAATGTATAAGATGATAAAATAGTAAGGTTTTGGCTCCATCTTTTATTTCTTTATCTTTGACCGTAGCTCATGTTTGTTGCTCCTTAATTTTTTTATTTTTTTATTTTTTTACTTTTCATTGTCCCTTTTCATTAAGTGACATGTGTAACAAATAATAAAGTTATTTAATAAAAGAAGTAAAATTTGTTCATCTTTCCAACTTTATGACCAGATACTTACCCATTGTTTCTTTTCTTTTTTTCTTTTTTTCTTCTATTTCTTATCAAAAGACAAATTGTCATGGACTAATAAGACTTAATTAAAGAAAGAAATAAAGCATTTTCTCTTATTTTCCTCCGTAGCACTCATTTCATTTATTTTCTTGATTTTTCTTTCTTCTATATCTAATTGTCATGTTTCCAAGTTGATAATTGTATTTAAAGTAAGAAATAAAACCCATTTCTTCATCTTCTTCATATTACTTGGCCGTAGCTTAACAAGCCCAAAACCTCTCCATTTCTTTCATTTCCTTCTACCAAATTCCATCAAATTTCATCTACACCTTTCATAAATTTGAATTATTATAATAACCCTAAAAAAATATTTAAAACGTAATTATGGGAAACGAATGTCGATAGTTTATTTTTTATAAATTTTAGAAAGTGCATTACTTAGAATTAATTATGATTAACTTAAATTGAAAATATTAGTAGCTTGAAAAAATAATTATAGGATTAAATGGAATTAGAAAGAATACTAATTAATTAAATTAATTAAAAAATTTAAAAGAAAAACCTAAGTTTGAATACCTTTCAGTATTCTATTTTTAATAAATTCTAAAACGTTCTTTTATCCAATTTTTCTTCACACACCTAAAATCTGATGAATAATGAATATGTTAAAAATAGAATTGAGTGAAATTAATAAAATCTAAATGCTTAAGTAGAGAAGTGAAAGAGATAGAAGAATAAGAATAAGAAAATGACAATTTTATAAATTTTGAGAAATGGAGTCAAAATTTGATCAATAATTAAAAAAATTAAAAATAAATAAATAATTAATGATTAAATGTGCAAGGTGGCTGGCTAAGTGGAGCCTTTTCCACCAAAAATTAATTTGTTTAATTTCATCTAAATTAACTTAGACACAATCAGGGCTAAATTAATTTCCTTTTCATTTTTCTTCAAATTTTCTTTTCCTAAAAATCTAATTGGTTATTAATTATTATAAATAAATATAATTAGAGAAAATTATCACCATCTTATTCTTTCTCTTCTCTTAGCCAAAAAATTCCATCATAAAAATTCTTCAAAATTTTGCTCAATTTATTCCTTACTCAAATCACCTCTCCATCTTCATCAATATTCATACCTTCATCTTCAAATCTTCTTATCTTCAAGTTGTTGGAGTTTTTTTATAGAAGTTATAAAAAAAGTTTCAAAGGTAAAAACCTTTACTTGTATTATGTTATGATTTAATAAGTTTTAATATTAATTTAGAGTTTTAATTAGTGAAAGAAAATAAGATTAGAAGTAAATTCTTAAAAATTCTGAATTTTCTGTGACTTGATAGAAAATTAGGTCCGAGTTTTTGTACCCTTAGAATTGGAATTTGAAGATTCTTAAAACATAAAAATTATATATTTACATGTGTAGATTATATTCCTTTAAGGAAGTTTTTCCAATTCGTGATATGTAGAGAGATATGGGATACTGAGTAAGACTAACTCGGATTAGGATTTTGACTAAGAAATCCTACAGTATTTTGAGCTTTTGAGAACCTTAAGTATAAAATTAGGAAAAATTCAAAATATGAAAAATATTTATTTATGTATTAACTAAAATTTAGTGAAAAAATAATAGCATTTGAATATCTATATTATGAATTACAAGTGAAAAAGTAGGGGTTACTCGCATAGGAATTGCAGGGTAGATTGCAAGATCCAAAACTAAATTAGAAATTATGTCATAAATTGTGTAGTATTTAGAAAAATTTGAATTTTGGATATATTAGAGCTTGAGATGTTTAATTTAATTATAAAAAATAATTGAAGCAATTGTATAAGTATAGAGGGAGATATGATAGAGAGAACCAAGACTGCCAGTAAGATAAAAGTTGAAATTAACCATAAGATTTGGAAATTTTAAGAAAATTGATTAATTGAAGTTTTAGTTAATAAAAATTCCTATCAAATTGACACTAAATTATACTTAATTGTATGTGTAGCATCTAAAGGGGATGACAAAGAGGTTCATAATCACCTCTTTTGTCTTTGTTGAGTAGAGAAGGAAGATCGATTTTTCGATTTTTGCTTATAAAGGTGAGTAATATACATATTGTTTTACTTGACATTGTATTCAAACCAAGTTATTAAAATTGCTTTGAAATTCCCATTGTTGGCCAAAAGCATCAATTGTATTATCCATGATCATTTTTATAACTTCTAAAATTCCAAATGATTCCTTTTGATTGAATTTGCATGATTGGCCAAATACTTTATTGATTGAAAACCTTAGAAGTGCTTAAGTTATTTTTTGACACCTAATGATTAAGCACTATATATGGCATTAATGAAATGATAGAAGTTTTAATGGAATTATACACAGTGGTTCAATGATCCTAGCTAGGAGGGGGTTAAGGTCCTAGTCATGTGGTCTGATCAACCGTATGAGTAACATACTACCAGATTATAGTCTCTGCTTAAATAATCAATAATGATTCTATCATTTTTATGATAATATGATACGATATGTATCTTTAATGCTAAAGTGAAGATATTGATAACCAAACTTATATAGTGAATGACCTCATTTTTTTTTTTATGAATCTTTGATTAACTAATGATCCCTATTGTTATTGTATATTTTATATATGTATTCATGTTATCATTATCTTTCTTGTGAGCAATTCTCTCACCTAAACTCACGAGTAAGATAATATATGTATTACTCACTGAGATTAAATTTTCATCCTATTGTGGTTCAATGTTTTCAAGTCTATAATGGATAGTGATGGTTCCAGCCCATCTCCTTTATCCAAGTTTGGAACCGACAGTATCTATATAACTGTCTCATCTGTAAAGAATTTTTATTTTGTTACTCTAGAGTTGCTCTATGACTTTGTCATTAGTATAGAGCATATATAAATATTGTGTTAATGACTTAGCTAATGCTAGTAAAAAATAATTAAAACTTAATTAAATTACAGCATATATATAATGGTTTGTTAAGTGAAGTATGAAAATGTAATATGAGAAATGATAGTTGAGGGTGTCACACCCCAACTCTAGTGGTGTGACAATCCTAGGGCAAGGGTAAGCTTAAGGCCACCATAAACCTGTAGAACTCTCATTATCCTGGATCTCATTTATATCAAAATATATTTATCATACAATAATCATTTCTGTGATCAATAAAAGCATAAATCGTATCTTTCTTTTCATATCATTTCATAAATTATCTCTTGTTCCTCACTGATCAAAAGATGCATCTCACATCACTAAGGAATAAGAATAACCCGATAAATCATACATCAAAATAATATCATCCTCAAATGACTAACTACGGAGCTTTAGAGTATACTCCCAATACAAATTGTATCATAATACCATACAATGAATATACATAATCGTATTTCAAAATAATTACAATGAAGCTTCTTGGAAGAACGAGTGAAGAAGCTTGATCTTCTCTACTAGCTCCCTCACGAGCTACTCTATCACCTAAAATCCACAGAAGAGGAGTGAGCCTTCAACTCAGTAAGATATGAACATGCCATAAGAAAGAAATACATATATATATATATATCCGAAAGAAACATCCATATCGAGAACATGGGTAAGAATCAAAATGTGGTTAGGCTTACAAAGAAACAAAAGTGCTCACAATTGAATAGCACTATCAAATATCATGGTAGAACTATAGAATGAATCAGTAGTCATGCTACCTATCATAACATAGCGCATCAGTAGTCCTTCCTACCTTATCGCAAACGCATGCTTGGCTAGGCATACGCCTAGAGATTGTGGTCCCCTCTAGGTGGAACACAGATAAAAATCCTATCAGCTGGGTTCCCAAAGTGTATAATGGACCAATGAATTTACTCTCATTGGGAAGAGCGTTCTGTCCATAGGGTCATATGGTTCCATCTCGCAAGAACATATTGGTCACAAGACCATCAACATATCTCATAATTTCAATTAATTTTAACAAGTATTAAGTAAGTAGGAATCATGTCATCTTGATCTAAGAAAATTGACCAAGTCACTTACAATATATATATATACATATACATGGTAATTTCATGAACAAATGATAAATCTCAATTTTAGGATATCATAGGATTTTTGGTTAACAGTCCGATAATAGGATATCAAGCATGTAGGAATCATATGGGTTAACATTTAGAATACTTGGTCATGTTATCTCAATGAAACAAAGATAATGCAATGTTCATACTTACCTCAACACAGATTTATCCTTGAATTCCTTTCAGCAATTTGCTCAACTCCAAACTCCTCAATTACTTTGATTTTCTCTTCCTAAGAAATTTCTCAAATATACAAAATTAGGGTTTTTCCCAAATCAATAATATAACATGATTTCTGAATATTTAATCATCTTAAAGTTTCTATTCTTAATTCCTAACATCAATTTGATTAATCTCTTAAAGAAAATCTGCATTTAATTCAAATTTACTATTCATATTACTATTCATGACAGTCCATAAATTCTGATTACTCCAATATTAATTACAATGTATAACCTTAAAATGTTTGCAATAAATTCCTTACACCCATAATTAATTATTCTAACTACCAAATTTAATCAATCTTAAAAGAATATGAAATTT
>CANXYC011719189.1:0-15397 GCA_948193065.1 Aleurites moluccanus
ATCTCAGGATTAAATGGCTCTAAGTCTATTAATCCCGATTTTCGCATAAACCTGCAATTAGAATCATACAAAGAAACAATTAAAGATAACAAAAAATAAAACCAAAATAATAAAGATAAATATTAGTATCAATATTGACAAAATAGTTGCGCCTCCCCAACAATGATGCCAAAAACTTGTTCAGGCTTTTTGCAAGTGCACGAATCGCTTTAGCAAGTAATAGAGTGAGTAGAGTATCGTTCCACAGAGAGGCGTTGTCAATTACCGAAATTTATATTATCTTTATTAATTGGAAAGAAATTAATTTGGTTTGGATGAATTTTTTAAAGCAAAATTAAATAAATAAGAAATCTCAATTTGGAAATTTAAGATATTAAAGAAAACGATCTAGAATTTAGATTCCGTTAATTGAATTTATATGGTTGATCTGACTCAATAATGATTTCAAAACTATAGTGTTTGATGGATTGATTTCTCTAAATTATGAATTAGTCTCTCTCGAGCAAAAATCCAAACATTAACATTAATGCAAGTGTCTACTCTCGTGATCACCGAATCAATGTTAATTCATTAAGATCCTTAGCAATTTCATAAAATCTACTAAAGTGTACCCTAATCTCTTAGCGATACATGCCTTAGCTTATTAATTCCATGAACTAGCAACTATCACAGCTCTAGCTTGTAAATAGCTACCTTAGATAATGATTATAGTAGCCAATTATAAAACACTTATAAATCAAAATTAACAAATCAAACTATGTAATAAGAATAATTGAAATCATAAATTATTGTCATCAACCTTTATTATTCAATTAACTTCATCTAAATCCTAGAAAAAGGATTTAGTTCAACATGGTAAAATAAAAAAAAGATAAATTAATTAATAAATTAAACATGTTCATACTAAAATTAACAAAGAAATAAACAAGTAGAGAAAGTAAAAACTCTATTTGATGATCTTTTTGATTGATTGAAGGTCTTGAAACTCCAAAAATTCTTTTGCTTAGCCTCCTTTAAGTCTCCTTAGCTCCCAAAAGTGATCTCGTTTTTTCTCAAGTTTTGGTTGCCTTTTTATAGACTTCATTTCTGAGGGTAGAGCAAAATACCGAGTAGGGACATGAAATACAGGGTACAAGGCTCAAAATATCGGGTACCCGTATTTCATGTATTTGGCGAAATATCGGTTGTACAACGAAATACCGGCTGTACACTGTGAAATACTGGTACCCGGTATTCGCTACTGTCTCTCGGGTTCCATTTATACTTCAAATACCGGTTCCTCATCTCCAAAAATCGGGTCTTAGCTCCAAATACTGGGTACCCGGTATTTCATCCCCTGTCGAATTTTTCCCAACTGAAAATCCAAAATTTCAATTTTTAAATTTTCAAAACAAAATCAAATCAAATAAAAATCATTATTCAAAAATAAAATCATAATCAAAATCATAAATCTAATCAAAATCAAATTTAAATTAAAAAAAAAAATATTATTCAAAATCAAATCTAAATCCTATCAAATCTACCAAAATATTGTCAAATCTTTATTTCTAAATGAAATTCAAAATTATATTAAAATTAATCTAACTTATACAAAAATTCAATTAATTAACTACAAAATGACACCTAAAATATTAATAAAAATACTCAATTTTAATACCTAACATTCAATGAGCTGATATAAATTAATTTAACATGCAGGTCATTATTAATTTACATAAAATGTCATATTACACATGATCAATCATAAGTATATATAACATACATGATGGAAAATGTCCGTAGAATTCAATCTCATCTATATTTTCGTTTATCATAAATGAGGAGTTGACCCCTTCCTTGGCTCTCTTAAAATCAAACTATGAGACCACGGTGAGTCCAGCTCTAACCAGACATCCCTATATACTCTTATCCATGCCTAGAGGTCACGGTGAGACAATTCTCTAACCAGGCAATCCTTGTAATAACATCATCATAAATTATGTTGTGTCATGTTACATCATTGATGTTTTATGTGTTAGTGGTAGATTTTATATCACCTTATTTTCCATCATAAACACATACATATAATGTCATTCATCATCAACATCATATAATATGACATAAACATACATCATGCTACTAAATCTAATGTAATAATGATAACTTATATACATATACATATATTCCATTCATCAATGCTTACATGTCATGTTTATATGCAGAGTTAAATTAAATATATCAACTCACAACTTGACGACCATTAACCAGCTAGCTCTCTTCAGAGCGCCTGAAATCTGACGGCTAGGAAACTTCTGTAATACCTTGACCGAAAAGATATACAAAGGACATTAGAATATAAAAGATATATATTAACTTTAATAAATTTACGAAACGACTCCTAAGAGTTTGTTGAAATTTCGACAAAACCTCCCCTAAAATTACGACATAACCTTTTGAAACAAAAATAAAAATATTTCTAACAATCAGCTCATGGACTCAAAATTCAATACAACCATATCAATTGACCCCTCCTGGTTTTCATCTCAACAAACATTTTTATAACAGTCTAATAAATATCTCAATCCAACTCTACTCATTAATCCATCAAATGAAAGTCAATCTTGACATCCAATTAATTCCATTTATTTAATTTACAAAATTTCATCAACTGCATATAATCTCAAAAATACTAATTCGATAATAATATCAGTCATCAATTAAATTCTTAAAATAATTCATTTAATAATTATCTTTTAATTTACTATATTCCAATATAAACTCTCAACATATTCCAATTCAATTCCAACATTTAATCCATCATTACCAATATACCAGAAATAATAATAGTAACAAATAATTCATTTATCAAACTTATATAAGTATCTTAATTTAATCTTCTTTATAGATTTAATTTAATTACCAACTTCATTAAATTACTCCATAATAATTTAACTTTTCAATATCTAATTTCTATAAATACCGTCCATATAATTTTCATAATAATTTCAAATTAATATAATAAATTTATCTTAATTCTTACATTCAATAAAAATACAGTTATTAATAATTTATTGTCCTAAAATTCTAAAATCAACGCTAAACTCAATATTTTTTCATAATTTCTATAATAATTCTAAATAATCTAAAATAGTTTATCTTAATTGACTCACTTAAAATAAACACAGCTATTAAATTTTAACTGCTTAAATTTTTCAATACCAGTATAAATATTCATCCATTTTCACAAATTTATCTCCAATCATATTCCATTTTCACAAATTTATCTCCAATTATACTCCAAATAATTAATAATCAATTTTAGAATATTTTAAAACTTACTTACTCGAAATTTGTCGAAAATTTATGCGTGTCTCATATTTTTCAGTTCCTACTTTAATCTCCGACCAAAATAAAATTGGTGCCTTTGGAAAGCCCAAGAGAAGAGGAGTCCACCAAAATTAAAATCACCAAAAAACAACTTCAGAATTGACCAGATCAACTAAAAAAAATATTTCGATAGTCCGAAGAAAGAAATTGTGTATGTAACTCCATGCGTCATCATTTTCCTCCACCGTTAGCTCCTCTGAGGTTGCCGAAACCTTGCCAGTCCAAGGGTGGTGGCAGAGTATACCACTGCCAGCCAACGATGGACTCTCTCTCTCTCTCTCTCTCTCTCCCCCCTTGCACTCATCTTCTACTCACTCCACTATCCCGACTCAACCTTCTTCATATATAACAAAAAAATGGACAGTGAAAGGAACAAAGAAATGGAGCAAAGAAATGGACTGTGAGTGGATAGTTTTTGTTATATATATATATATATGAGGTACTGTTTCGAAGCTTAGGTCTAGACTAGATGATTGGGCCAAGTGGTAGCCCAATTGGTTTTCTGATTTTCATTTTATGGCCCGTCAAAGTTTAGGTCGTTTTAGGTCGTTTCGGCGGGTTTCTTTACGAGCCAATTTGCACTGTTTAGGATTTTGGGTATCAAACTCAATTTTATTGGCTCAAATGAAATATTATATCATATAGGATGCAAATCATGCATGATTATACATACAGACTCACCTTTTCCGACAAGACTAAAATGCCCTTGGTGCAAATCGAAGCACCTCAAGCACCTCAATTGAATATATATATATATATATATATATATAGCACAAGACGAAGATCTGGTCTTTTTCTTTTATATATATAATAACAATAATAATATAATATAATTTAATAATATTATAATTTAAAAATTCTAAAAAAAGTTATTTTGTAAGTAAATAAATATATACATAAATATAAATATAATAAACCTTTAATAAAAATAATAATAATAATAATAATAATAATATCTTAATTTAAATATTAATGTAATTAATTTAATAATTTACAATTCATAATACAATAAAATAATATCAAAATTTATAATTAAAAGTTAAATCTTAAAAATCTTATTTTTCTCTACTTTATATAATAATAAATTATTGTATAATAAAAAAATATTTTAATATTCATTAAATATTATTAAGATACTATTACTTTTTTGATAAAATAATAGTTTAAAATGAATAAAAAAAAATTGTGTTACAAAATTCAGCTCTATACCTTCAACGTGATCTTATTTGCAAATCTCGGTAGTTTGCCAGTTAACCCATCTCCAAAAAGCGAACCAAAATCATCATTTTCAGAATGACACTTGTTTTGCAATTTCTTCCCCTTCTTCTTCTTCATCACCAGAACCCTTTCCTCAGCCTCGGATTCTGCTTCTTCCCGAATTTCCTCACGTTCTCTTTGGCTGAGTGAGCTTCCTCCACCTGAATACACACGACAATCAGCCAAAAAAAATGTCGGACATATGCCAGTAAATTATAGGCTTTATTCAACTCCCTTATGAAAAAAGAAATGTTCCCAATTATAAGCTTCTTTATAATGTAACCAATGCCAACTTATACTCCACATATGACATATATGCAATTCCAAGTCAAAATTTTCCCTGCCTTAAGTTCATTTCGTTGAATTCACCATCTATAAAAAAAAACAAGTGTGAAATTCAAAGCTTAATTCAATTCAGTTCTTAGTTTTCGTATTAGTTTCTCAGGAATAAAGCAGAAAATTAGAACATTTATCTCTAGGAAAATAAGGGACGTCATCTTCAAGCTGCAAGGTCATGGCTTCAGAAGGAAAGGCATCGTTTGAGCTCTTCTTCTTAGCTTTAAACGGCTTCTTCGAGTCTTTATTAAATTTTGGACCATCTTTCGACTTCCTCTTATGAGATTTCTTCTTAGAAGAAGCTGCCATTTTCTGTTAAATTAATAAACTTGAAACTCGAGACCGTAGCTTCTGCTTGCTTTTATCAATCAGCGCGCGGTTTGAAGAATTTTTATAAAATCAAGTTATTTTTTGGGTTTGAAAAATTATCAAATCAAATATAATCAAATCTCAATTATCTATTTGGTTGGATTTAATTTATTTAATCGTTTTTAATTATAAATTTCAAACAAAAGATTTTTTTTATAAATTATTATCATTTTATTCTGAATTTGAAGAAAAAATAAGATTTTTTTTTATATATTATTATTATTTTATTATGAATTTGGAGAAAAAATATCGACAAAAGTATTAATATTAAAAAAATTTGAAAATAATTTAATATATAATATAAAATTTGTTTATTTTATTAATTAACACATTTATTATTTATTTTTTCTAAGAATTGGACTTTTTTTATTTATATTTAATCAATTATGCGTAAACAATATTTTTTAAATTTTAAATTAATATTAAATTAAAAAAATTGTGAGTATATATAAAATAAAATCAAACATATTTAATAATGATAAAAAATATATATATATATATATATATATATATATATATATATATAACATTATTTCAATTCGAGAAATAAAAATAAAAAAAATTTAAATCATAAATCAAATAAAACATTTAATTTGCTTTTCTTTTCAAATTAAAATCAAACAAATAGTTATTAAATTATTAAATTTAATTTAATTTAATTTAATCAATTATATGGTTTTGGAAAAAGAAGAGAGAAGACGGAGACAAAGATCCTAATATACAAGCCCTAAAACTAGTGGTCTCGTGGGGCTTAAAAATCCATTCCCTTCATTTTTTATGGGCTGGGCTAAAAGGCCTTATCTAATATGAAATCAAGACCGTTGATGTAATCGACTTACAAATCGGACGAGTAGTGAATGAGAAAAATCATGTCAATGATATATATAAGACATACCCACTGAAATAAGAAGTTTCTCGATTTTATCTGGTTTATTGGAGCCCTAGAGGAGCAATCTATTTAGCGAATCAAGAATCTGTAAGTTTCTCTTCTGTCTTTTCTTTTTTGATTTTCGATTTGATCTTGAAATTCAGGATAATTTTGATCCAAATTTATTGATCTGTATCTGATTCTTTATTGTTTTAGATTTGTTTGAAGTTTTTACCTTTAAATTTTGGGAAATTTATTAACTTCTGTTTCTGGGGATTTTATAATTGATATGTGGTAATTTCAATTGTCATATGGGATGTATTTATATTTAGATTTGTTTGGGCTATTCAAGATCCATGTTCTTTATAGCAAAAACTATCTTTTTTTAATAATTATTTGTGTCTAGTTAGTGCAGCATTAGAATTGCTGTACATAGAATTTGGATCCACTTTATGATGGTTTGGATTGTTCCTTAATTTGGTTATGTCTTACCTTTATTTTAAAGAATAGTCATTGAATCACAAGAAATGTTTTATGTCTAGTTTATCAACATTAACATTGGCTTTTGGTGGTAATCCTTTTGTTTGTTGGTTGTAGGTTTTGATATTGGTGAATAATGAGAGGCAGAAGCTACAGTTACAGTCCTTCACCCCCAAGGGGTTATGGAAGGAGACACCGAAGTCCTAGTCCTAGAGGTCGTTATGGAGGCCGTGCTGCGGATCTTCCTTCCAGTCTTCTGGTTCGTAACCTTCACCGTGATTGCAGGTTTGACCTTTTTGCACTCTTTCCTGCTGCTTGAATTTCTGTTACTGCATTATGTGAAATCCACACTTGTAGGAACAAAATATATGACTTTAAAGCCCATAATATAATTTTGGGGAGATTGTATTACTAGCTGGTGTGGTGTTCCAATTTGTTTTGGCATTATGAGGTTCTTTGCCTGCAAATCTGCACCAGCAAAGTGTAGTTGTATTATTAGCTGCTATATTATTGTTATGTTGTGCTGCTATTCTATTATATGTTCGTTTTTTTACTTTACTAGTCTAAAGACCACCTATTCAATTTTCCCATGATCTCCTTAGCTTTCCTCCCTAATGTTTTTGAGCAGGCCCGAAGATCTACGTGGACCATTTGGACAATTTGGTCATCTCAAGGATATATACTTGCCTCGGGATTATTATACTGGGTAAGCAAAACTATTCTGCTCAAAGTGGTTTGTCAATGAGATATTGTCAACTTAGTACAATTGTTATGTCAACTTGTTTGTCATTCCAATGTCTCTCACAACCGCATGATGATGGGTCTTATTATATAAAACTGGTTTATGGGAATGTTTATGGGAATTTGGTTGTTTTTATTGAAAGTGTTGAAGACAAATGAAGTAGTAAGAGTACTTGAAGACATCAATGAAGTAATAAGAGTATTGTTCAAGATGAGTCTGAAGAATTTCAAGTGTTGAAGAATATCCAACTCAATTAAAATATTAGCTCCACCAAGGTTAGCGGCCATGATTATTTTTACTTTAATGGCATGAGGTGTTGGCTAGTGTTGTGATGATAGCCCATATCACACTGGAGTGGCAATCATTTTTGACAGTCAGCACACATATACAGCTTATTTATGTGTACTTAGTTTTTACTTTCTTTTTTTTGTGTGTTTCTTGATGTGTGGATGCTGCAGGGAGCCACGTGGCTTTGGATTTGTTCAATATGTAGAGCCAGCTGATGCTGCAGATGCTAAACATCATATGGATGGTGAAATCCTTCTTGGTCGGGAGCTGACAGTTGTCTTTGCTGAGGAAAATAGGAAGAAGCCGGCACAAATGAGGGCAAGAGAACGAGTAAGGTAATGCTGATTATTTGTTTTTATTTGCAGTTTTTGGAAATTGTTGCTCTTTATTTTGTCAGAATACTTGAGTATCATATGTGAAATTGGAACTGGACTCAGAATCATGTTATTCTAGTGTTTGTGGACTTTCTTCCATTTATTGTGCATGTTTCTTGTGCATATGATGTTAGCTGAACTCCTATCATGTCAAGTTCCGCTACCTTGTCTGTCTTTAGGTGCCAAAAGTGTATATTTACTTTAAAAAAAAATTATTAGAGTCGGACCTTCATGTTGATATTGTTGTAGAGTATATTGTATAGAGCTTCCTTTATCTGACAAGTTATTTCATGATCTTGAAAGCTGGCATTAGCACCGTTGATGTATACAATCTGTTATCAGGGGTAGGTCATATGACCGCAGGTGGTATTCACTTCATTATTCGCGATCTCCTCGATATGGACGAAGTTATTCTCGGAGCCCAGAGTATTATTCCCCTTCTCCTAGGCAAAGGCGCTATTCAAGGTATGCCAACTGTTTCATCTTTTATAACATTTTGATCGTGTGACCCCCCTTTAATGCTAGATGAAACTGGAAAATAAGGGTGGTACAATTCTTATTACAGTAAGTGCAAAACAAGGATGGTGCAATTGTGATTACAAATTTTTCTCCATTTGTGACGTATCAGGTTAATTTCTCCTAGAGACGGAAGGTACAGGGAGCGATCTTACTCCAGGTCCCGTTATGACCCAAGGAGCCGGAGCATGACCCCGAATAGGAGCAGGAGCCAAAGCCTAGACTACTCTAGGTAATGGAATTAGGTGTGAAGGAACGAGGAAGGATTCTCTTGGTAGGAGTTTTTTGTACTATTCTAAATTGATATTGGATATTCTAGATTTGATGAGTTAGAAATAATGTTGAATGCAGACTTGACTATTAATTCAGTTTCTGCACTTCTATTAATGTTCCGGATTTTTGTTCATTGACTTGACCGTTCACCTTTGAAGTAATTGGATGATGTATACATAATGGGTAGGCAATTAAACTAGCTTTCATTTGTTGTGTTTCTTGTTGGGAATCTGTTGGAAGCCCTGAAAATGTTGTCATCGTCTTTTAATCTCTTAATTGTCATTACCCGTCAATCCACCCTGTGTTCAATGCGTGTGTTCTCAATTCTTAATTTATTTTTTATTTTTTATTTTTTATTTTTTTTTATTTTTTTAACTCAGTGCTCTTTAAATCTTTTATTGGGTTGGTGAGTGCTAGTTTAGTGTCATACTAGCTCATAATCCTTGTGATGCGGAGGGATTGTTTTTCATTTCTCAAGTATTAATTTATGAAAATTTTGTCTAATTAGTGATGAGATATTTTAGTTAATATAATTATTATTTTTTTTTATTTAGTGAATTTTTTCTTTTCTTTTTTTCTCTATATATTTTTATCTTATTATATTAATGTATATATTTAGTATAGGTAAATATTTTCTTTAAGTTAATGTAAAATCATTTATTTGGATAAAATTATAAAAAATTAAGCTCTGATAGTTTTTAGTTGGTAGTTATTACCTAATAGTTAATTATTTGTTGTAAGTGTTTGGTAAAATTATTATTAATTGTTAGATGTTATTATATTTAACAAGGATAAATATTAATATTTATTTTTTTATTAAAAATTATTTTTTGAGGATAATTTAATTAAAAAAGCTTTGATTTAAATTTTTTTATAAATAATAATTGTTTGATTACTTAATTATTTAATAATTATTAATAATCAAATGTTATAATGCTGCTCTTAAGAATAAAAAAATTAACAGTAATATCAAACATTTTTACCATAAACCTATTAAAGTATTAAATTATTTTTAATAGAATGATACTTAATAAAATTTAAAAATATAATAAATTTAAGCAAGACAATTCTCATAGCAAATTTAGATAATACTTTATTATTGTAATATGACTAATCACTAACAAAAATAATATAATATAACGCTGAATCAAAATATCCTTGTTTTTAACTGTAATTAAAAATAAAATTTTAGTCATTATTATTAGCTTCTTTTTTTTTTTTTTTTTCCTTGTTTGCCAATTTGTAATTTTTTTTTTCTATACCAAAAAAAAAAGTTATAGAATATGATTATTGATAAATCTTTTTAAGTCCTCTAAAGAAAAAAAGAGAAATAACAGAGGAAAATTATTAAATTTGGAGAGTAAAATTGATCAGCTACAATTGAAAGTGCAACACATTGAAGAAAATCAGTAATTTGTATCAATCCAACGCCTAATAATAAAATCTGAAAAAAAAAAGAAAAAAACTAATGAACTGTAAATGTAAATAAATAGTCTAGACTTTGCATACAAAAATCGCATTTAAATAAAAGCAAATACCTTTGAGTAAAGCAACTATTAATGATATTATCATAAAATTTAACTAAAAGTGTTAACACACAACAACCTAATTTATAAAAATGTATTGTCCACTCTTGCATCTAAATGTTCTAAGCTTTCACATTCAAAGTACCATCACATTTCCAAAATAAATAGCCACCTTCAATTTCAAAATAAGAACATTTAAGCACAATTTTTTTTTTTTTTTACACTTCTAAAGTTTTAACAAGGTTATAAAATTTAGACAGAATCGACCATTTCAATCGAAAAATTAAAAATCGATTAATTGGTCGATTTTGTTTATTCATAATTACTCCACTCTCAAAAATTAAAGTTAAATCGATAATTCGACTGAATATCTGATGATCTTGCTATTCCGGACCGAATTTTACAAATCGAGCATGTGGAATTTTTTATTTTTTAATTTCTTAATTAAAATGATGCTGTTGTTAACCCATTTTGAACGAGGAACAAATATAATTTGCTGGATGCCCAATTGAGCAGCAAAAAACGCAAAGATTTGTTGACCCTAGCGCTGCACAGGTCTGCTCCAGGTAACTCAATTGCTCCACAGCCACCAATCCACTTCTTCCTCCGGCAGCCACCGATCCGAATAAGAACGCTCATATTTTCATGTGTATATATATATATATATATAGACGTTGGAATTCTTTTTTCTCAGTTCCTGCTTGATGATCACTTACTTTTGATATGTTAACTACTTTTACATTTACATGATCGATGCGGATATATAAGCCATGTCTTCTTTTTGTTTTTGTTCTTGTTCTTTTTATATTGTTCTTGAATGTTATTAATATAATTCACTAATTAATTAATTAATTTTGGAATTAATTAAGTAGTTAATTATTGTTTTCTAATATGCTTTATATTTTCTTTTCTTTCTCCTTAATTTGTCCTTTGTTTAATATGATAAATAATAAAATCTTTAATTAATTAGGAAGCAGAAAGCTGATCAAACAAGAAAAAAAATGATTAAACAAAAACATTAAACCCAATCTTTAATCACAAAGGGTTAAGAATAAGGTAGCATGGCATTTGGCAGTTAGAAAGGACTGAATATTGTTAGAATATATCTTCTAACTGTTTTGGTGAAGAAAAAAAATAGAGCTTATTGAAAATTTCAACTTTTATGTCTTATCATTAATAATTTATGGATTGTATTTTTAAAATTTTATACTGAATATCATCAAATTTATATTTAAGATATTGTTATTATTTTATTATTTTAATCATAATTATATTATATTTATTTTAATAAATATTAAATATATCTCAATTTGATTCAATTCGATTCGATTGAATCTTTAATTTATGTATCTATTTTCATCGATTTTTAAATTAAATCGGATCTGAAAATCATGATTTTAACTACATACAACTACACATAAAAATCAAATCATTACTTATTTTTATGATGATAGGCTTCATGGTAGACCTTAATGCCTTGTTCAATTTTTTTGATTTCATAAAGAATTATAAGAACACCTAATATATAAAGGTCAGCCAATATGCATGAACTTTAACCAAAAAAAAAAAAGTGTCGAGGCAAATAAGCCAAACTTCACCAAAGAAGTCAAAATCCAATAAGAAAAAGCAGTAAAAATTCACCATTAAGGATTTAATCAGCTCATTTGAAGTTCAGTATAATCATATTTAGTAGTAAAATGGAACTCATTCATGTTAAATACCATCTAATCTGGTAAATAAAGAAATTGGGGAAGAACTCGATATTAAAACAAAGCAAAATTATAAAAAGTTAAGCAAATGGGTCTGGAAATTACCAAATGCAAAAAGATATTCATCAAGATTTTGATTTCTCAAGTTATAATCTTCAACAATATTGAATACACAAAAAAAATTTAGATCAATCAATTATAAAACTAAGCCAAAATGTTAAAATTTAAAAGAAAAAAATTAATTACCTTTTCAACAATGACCCTATCACCAACACGAAGAGTGGGGTACATGGAAGATGATGGAATGAAGCGAATTGCAGAATACAGAGACCATAAAAGCACCAATACTAGAAGCCTCAAGAACCTACTTGCATTTTTATTTTTATTTTTTTTTGTTTAATCACAATATCTTCATCACCGGTGATAGGATTAAATCATGTTCGGGGTCCGTGACTACCCCATGTGCATTCTTAACAAATCGATTTTGAGATCTCATCATGAGGTATAAGAAATTTACTTGTATTTTACATTGCAGGACTTTCAATAATCGCCTATATTCTGAAGTTTTTAATTGCTAGAGCAATGACAGCTCACTGGGTTACAGGCACCGCGGTGGCTTCCTAGTGAACCAGACACTAATATTCACACTTTGTGGAAACTGACTAAGAATGACATGATCAACTTAAAACCCGTTTCATTTCACTCTCTCTATCTCTTCCAGTTTTCTTAAAATATCAAGAACTTGAATCTTATTACCTTCTAATTATTGCATCAATTCTTTAATTTCAAGAATTTTTTAATCTTAATGAGTTTCTTGAGACCAATTGCATTATATAAATTTCTTTTAATATGGCTTTCTGTAAAATTGATGCTAAATATCTTCCAACGCCTTAAAAAATGCAAAGAAAAATATTTAAAAATATTCATAATCTCTAAAAATAAGGTACAAATTTAATCCTGATATATCGATTTTTAATATTTTTCGAAATATAATTTTGATCATAATTTTATTAAAATTTACAATTCTGACTTTTCTCTCCGTTAACTTTTGTCTTTAGTCTCACATGGATTAAAAGTAATTGGCAAATTATAATTTAATCTCTAAATTTTAATTTATTTAAAAAAATATTTTTTAAAATTAAATATATAAAAAATAAAATTAATTAATAACTAAATAAAAATTAATTATTTTATTTAATAAAAATTAAAATAAACATTATTTTTAATTTAAAATTACTTTTTATTAAATTAAAATAATTAATTTTTATTTAACTATTTACTTTTCTAAAATTAAAAAAAAATAAAATTACTTTTTAATTATTTAATTTATTTTCTATTTTTATATATTTAATTAAAAAATATTTTTTATTCAATTAAAATTAAAATAATATATATATATACACACACGAGACATTTTTAGCCATTTTATTAAAATTTAATAAAAAATATATATATATAGATAAACTAATGATCAAGTTTATTAATGGAATTAAAATACAAAAATTAACTATGTTTCTTTTTTTAAATATTATCATCCCTAAATATCGCCTCTTCTTTTTATATATATATATTTTTTCTTTCTTTTATTTAATTAAAATTAGAATATTGAAAAATATATATGAATAATTTTATGTAATATATTCATACATTATATTTTATTTATTTATTTTATATATATTTTAATTTAAAATTAAAATAAATAATATTACTTTTATTTAATTAAAATAATTACTTTTTATTTAATTATTTAATTTATTTTCTTATTTTTTGTATATTTGATTAAAAAAATATTTTTATATATTAAAATAAAATTCTTTTATTTTGTCAAATATGTAAAAAATAATTTTATTTAATCAAATAAATAAAAAATAAGAAAATAAATTACTTTTAAAAATTAATTATTTAATTAAATAAAAAATAATTTATATTAATTTTAAATTAAATTATATAAAAAATAAATAAATAAAATTATGTATGAATATTTTATACGTAAAATTATTTACATATATTTTTAAATATTCTAATTTTAATTATTAAATGAAAAGAAAGAAAATATATATATATAAAAAGAAAAGTTGATAATATTTTAGGAATAATTATATTTAAAGAAAAAAATGTTGATTATGTTAATAAATTTGATCATTTTATTTACTTTTTTATTTTTTATTAAATTTTAGTAAAATAACTAAAAATACATCATATATATATATATATATATATATATATATATATATATATATAAGAAAAAAATAATTTATTTTTAATTATTTTAATTTTAATGAAATAAAAAAATAATTTTTGATTAAATATATAAAAATAATTTTCAAATTTTATAAAATAAGAAAATAAATTAAATAATTAAAAAATAATTTTATTTATTTAAGTTTTAGAAAAGTAAATAATTAAATAAAAATTAATTATTTTAATTTAATAAAAAATAATTTTAAATTAAAAATTATATTTATTTTAATTTTAATTAAATAAAATAAATAATTTTTATTTAGTTATTAATTTATTTTATTTTTTATACATTTAATTTAAGAAATATATTTTTTTGGTAAATAAATAAAATTTTAGGAACTAAATTATAATTTATTAATTACTTTTTAATTTATATAGAGTTCAAAAACTGAAATCAACGGAGAAAATGATCGGAATTGTAAATTTTAATTACATTAGAGTGAAAATTATATCTCAAAAAATATTAAAAATTAATATGCTCCTAAAATTAAATATGAATATCAAAATCGTATCTTATCTTTATATTTTTAGATAAAATTTTAAAATTATTAAAATATTAAGTTTTAAAAAAATTAAACTTAGTTTGAATGTCAAATAAACTCTGAAATTCTAAGTTTTTCTCAGTAATTAGCATGTGATTTGATTATGAAATTAAAGGACACAAATTTTCTTCTTTTAGCTGTTATATTCAACATCATTGATTATTTTTGTTTCTTTATTTAACAAAAATGTCAACTTCCGGCTGAATTTTGTAAAAAGGACACCTAAAATAGAGTGAAGCTGGCAGCCTTAAAATGAATCTGGACCATCGATTTATATAGAGAGATCCTATCTGGACGGCCAAGATCATTGAAAGCTTCCGGTTGATATGTAAACTCGAGGTTGTTTATTCAATTTTATGTAGTGGAGAAATTAGTTCACTACATTTATTTAATTTGTTGATCACACCATAAGCATTTACCATCATTACATCCACTAATGAAAGAAAAAAAAAAAATTTGTATTGATATATCATTAACATTCTAAGAAAAAAAAAAACTTGAAATACCAAT
>CANXYC011719230.1:0-46404 GCA_948193065.1 Aleurites moluccanus
TTTTACTTGACATGTGATATGTGTTATATTTGCTAAAGTGTATTTATATTTAATTTAAATGTCATAAAGCACAAATTAAGGGGGAGTTTATTAAATCACATAATCATGCATATCTTTTATAAATTGGTTGTTTGTCACCATAAAAAAGGGAGAGATTGTTAGACCTTAAGGTCTTCTTCATTCTTATTTTGATGGTTACAAACACTAAATCAATGGACTAATGAGTTTGTTTGATTATGTGCAAGTATTTCCAAGAACTTCTGTAAAAGTATTGCAGGATGCTACTTAGTCATGGACACGACCACTTGAAGTCGCGGGCGCGACTCTAGACACAAGCTTAGTCACATGTGCAATAAAATCAGTCACATTCTTGAAAAGCTTCAAGTCGCGGGAGCGAAATTGATTTTGAAATTTCCAAAACATCTAATAGCTTCCAGGAAAACAGAGTCCCTCCAGTAGCGAGCGCGACACAAGGAAGTCGCGGGTACGACTAATCCAAGTCGCAGGTGTGATAAAATTATTCGTGGGCACGAAATTAAAAACAAGACATCTTAAAACATCAAGTAGCTGTAAGATGAAAAGTGTCATTCAGTCGCGGGCCCGACATTGTACCATCGCGGATGCGACCAGATAAATTCGCAGCATTGTCCAAGCTCAATTGCATGCGTGAAGAAGCTCAACCTAGTTTGAATGTTGGATCTTGTAATGAGTCACGGGAGCGACTGTTCAGTAGCAGGCGCGACTCGGATAAATTCAAATTCATTCTTCTTCGAGCCAAAAAAATGAAGAAGCTAGTCGCGGGAGAGTCGGTTATGGTCGCGGGCTCGACTCACCTATAAAATAGTCTTTGGAGCAAAAATTCAAGTGCATTTATTGCAGAAATTTGAGTCTAAACGACTCTTTCTTCACCCAAGACTATAAATATGAGTTGGTTTGTATTAAATGAAAAGAGAACAATCTTAGAACAAGTTCATAATTATTTATTGCAAGATCATTCATATTTATTATGTAAAAATCAGTTTTTACTTACATTTATTGAAATTCTTCAAAGTTGTTAAAACACTTTGTTTATAAGAGAGTGTGGTAAAAAGGGATATTCTTTCTTCTCATCTCTTATAAATCTATTGGGTTGTGTGTAAGCCTAGTTTGAGAAAAATACTTTGTAAAAGGTTAAAGTGTGAAGCAAAACACTTAGGTTTAATCTTGAACCTATAAAAGGATCAAAGATAGTGAAATACTCAAGTGTGATCTTGAGGAGTAGACGTAGGCTCATTTTTTGCTGAACCACTATAACTCTTTGTGTTGATTTTTCTTTTTCTCTTCCTTCATCAAATTTTTAATTGGTTATTATTTTTAAAATACAACCAATTCACCCCCCCTCTTGGTTGCCAAAGGGACTAACAAAGTTGAAACACAATCTGTTGAGTTAATAAACTTTAATTTGAGTCATTAGTGTTAAGAAGTCTTTTTGTTTTCTATAATATCTCTAATTAAGGTTCATGAATTAGTGTTTTATGTTCAATTAATTTTGAATATAAAAGGTCTAATGTTTAATATAAATATGCATTTTTAAATGGTTATCAAAAAATAAAAAATTAGACAAGTTTTTTCTTCCTTCCTCTACAACAATGTGGTATCAGTGCTCCACTCTTGAGAAAATGATGAATGGAGGCTTGTTTCTCTTCCAATTCCCAAAACTTATTAAAGAATATTATGATAATTGGTACAATCGTGTGAAAGCTTTCTTGGGATTATAAGATGCTTAGGAGATTATCGAAAAGGGTGTTGAATAATCTGAAGATGAGGGAACCATGTCACAAGCAGAAAAGGATGCTTTGCAAAAAGTTAGGAAGAGAGATTAATAAGCCTTGACTTTGATTCATATGTGCTTAGATGAAAGAATGTTTAAAAAATTTCTAGTGTATCAAATGCCAAACAAGAATGGGAGATTTTGCAGAATTCCTTCAAAGGAGTGGACAAGGTGATTAAGGTGTGCCTGCAAACCTTGAAAGGAGATTTTAAGTCTCTCAAGATGAAAAATTATGAATCCAGTTCAGATTATTTCACAAGAATATTGACCATTGTCAATCAAATGAAAAGATATGGCAAAAATATTAAAGATGCTCAGGTAAATGAAAAGATTATGCGGTCTCTTGACTCGAAATTTAATTATATTGTTGTAACTATTGAAGAATCAAAAGATATAGAAGCATCAAAAGATATATAAGCTATAATAATTGAGCAACTCATGGGATCTCTGCAAGCCCATAAAGAAAGAATGAATGAGAATGAGCCACTAGCTCACGCTTTCTTTCAAAGGAAAATTTAAAAGAAAAAGATGAAGGGAATGAGAATTTTCAGAAAGGAAAAAGAAGAGGTCGTGGTCAAAGTAGAGGGATGATTTATTATGGTCGTGGAAGAATAATAAATGATAGAAATTCATATAATTCTAAAGATTCAGATCATAAACAAGCCACAAGAGGACATGGAAGAGGCAATTTGTCTAGTAGAGAAGGATCAAGGCTAATGTGCAATGTTACAATTGTGAAAAACTTTTGGCCATTATGCTCATATTGTAAAAGTAACATGCAATATTATAATTGTGAAGAATTCAGTCATTATGCATCAGAATGTACAAGTACAGCTACCAAAGAAGAAAAATCTCTTTGTGCAAGAGATGAAGGTAATGAAAATCTAGAAATATTGTTAACATATAATAAAGGTAAAGAATAAGAATAAAAAGCATGGTTCTTAGATATAGGGGCGAGCAATCATATGACCAATAAAAATAATTTATTTTTATATCTAGATGAATCTTTTAAAAGCTTAATTTCATTTGGTGATGATTCAAAAGTAACTATGGAAGGAAGATGAGTTATTATCATTCAAGCAAAGAATGGGTCTCGTCAATTCATTACTCAAGTTTATTATATTCCATCTTTCAAATCAAACATATTGAGTTTGCGTCAGTTTTTGGAAAAGGGATATGAGATTGAGTTAAAGAATAATGCTATTGTAATGAAAGATAACATTGGCAAGCTTATTACCAAAGTGAAAATGTCCAAGAACATATTGTTTTCTCCTAAAATTTTCATTGATTTTGCTAAGTGTTTGAAGGCTTATACAATTGATCCAAGTTGGCTTTGACATCTACGAATGAGTCATTTGAATTTTAGTGGATTTGAGTCTTTGTCAAAAGAGAAAATGGTGTATGGCCTACTTTTATTCAACATCCTCATCAACTATGTGAAGGGTGTTTTTATGGTAAACAATTCAGAAATTCTTTTCCAAAAGAGTCACTTCAAGAGCTTCAATATCACTTCTGGCACTTTTAATACAATTTCTATTAGTAAGAAGAAGTATTTCTTATTGTGTATTGATGATTTCAGTTACAGAACATGGGTATATTCCTTGAAGGAGAAATCATAAGCCTTTAAAGTATTCAAGAAATGAAAAGCATTGGTAGAGAATGAAATTGGATATTGGCATTGGTAGAGAATAAAATTGGACATTCTATAAAAGTATTGTGAACTGATCGAGGTAGTGAATTCACTTCTAATTTGTTTAATGATTTTTACGAAACTCATTGTATTCGCAAATTATTGACCATACCAAGATCACCCCAGCAAAATGGAGTGGTGGAGAGGAAGAATAGAAGTGTTCTTAATATGGCTAGAAGCATGTTGAAGAGCAAACATATGCCTAAAAAATTTTGGGCTGAGGTGATGTGTGTTGTATACTTATCCAATAAGAGTCCTACAAGAAGTTTGAAGTTTGTTACTCCATTAAAGGCATGGGGTGAAAGAAAGCCAAGTCTTCCTCATTTAAAAGTTTTTGGTAGCATTGCTTGTTCTCATGTACCAAATGAAACTAGAACCAAGCTTGATGATAAAAAGTGAGAAGCTTATTTTTGTTGGATATGATTCAAGATAAAAGGGGTACAAACTTTACAGTCCAGAAAGCAAGAATTAAGATTATTATTAGATGAGATATAAAGTTTGATGAAGACGATTTTTGGAATTGGGAAAATAAAAAGGAAGATTATAATTTCTTTCCTTTATTTTATGAAAATTCTGATTTAGTTGGAATTAATAATCAATATTCTACACCTCATACAACACCAGCCCCTTCTCATATTGATTTGAGTTCTTCAACCTTATCTGAAAGGCCTATAAAGATAAAGAGCCTTCAAGACATTTATAATGCATAAGAGATCAAAGATTCCTCTCTTTATTATCTTTTTGCAGATCCAAAGCCCATGAATTTTGAAGAAGCAATTCAAGATGAGAATTGGAGAGTTGCTATGAATGACAAGATGAAAGCAATTATGAAAAATGACACATGGGAGATAGTATCACTTCCAAAAGATAAATAACCTATTGGAGTGAAATGGATTTATAAGATTAAAAAGAATGAAAAGGGAAAAGCATGAGACATTGCAAGTTAGAATTATAGCAAAGAGATTCAATAAAAAAACTGGTATAAACTATGATGGAGTGTTTTCACTAGTTGCTCATTTGGAAACAATTTTGTTGATTATTGCATTGGTTGCTCAAAGAAAATGGAGAATTTTTCAGTTGGGTGTAAAATAAGACTTTCTAAATGGCTATCTTGAAGAAGAGATGTATGTGAGTCAACCAAGTGGTTATGTTGTGAAAGGGCACAAAGACAAAGTTTTGAAACTGAAAAAAGTTGTGTATAGGTTGAAGTAAGCTCTAAGGGCATGGTACAACAGCATTGATAATTATTTCAAGAAGAAAGGATTCGTAAAGTGTCCTCATGATATGATCTCTATGTTAAAGAAAAGAAGAATGGTGATGTACTGATTGTATGTTTGTATGTTGATGATTTAATAGTCATAAGTAATAATTTAGCTATGTTTGAAGAATTCAAGAAAAAGATGACTACTGAATTTGAGATGACTCATATTAGGCTTATGTCATATTATATTGGTATTGAAGTGAAACAATTAAATGAAGGAATTTTTTTTGTCTCAAAAGAGTTGTGCAGAAAAGATATTGAAGGAGTTTCAGATGGAGAATTTTCAATCAGTAATTACTCCAATAGAACGTGGAATTAAATTGTTAAAATATGATGAAAGTGAGAAAGTAAATCCAATGTTGTATCAGAAGCTTGTTGGTAACTTAAGATACTTGACATATATCAGACCTGATATTCTCTATAGAGTTGGTCTTATCAGTCGCTATATAGAGGCACCAATACTTTCTCATATGAAAGTTGCTAAAAGAATCTTGCGGTATGTGAAGGGAATTATGATAGATGGCTTGTATTATTCTGCTTCTAATTCCTTTAAGTTAATTGGATTTAGTGATTGTGATTGGGGAGGAGATGTTGATGATTGAAAGAGCACAAAAGATTTTCTATTTTCTATTGGAGATGCAGCTTTTACATGGAGTTAAAAATAATAATAATAAAAACCATTGTGACTCTCAATTTGTGAAGCAGAATATATAGCTACTACCTCATATGTTTGTTATGCTATTTGACTAGGAAAATTATAGAAGATGATGCATTTGCCATAAGATGAAGCTACTGAAATTTTTGTGGGTAACAAATCAACCATAGTATTAAGGAATAATCTTGTTTTCCATAATAGGAGCAAGCACATTGATATAAAATATAATTTTATCAAAGAAAGTATTAGTCAGAAGAAAGTGTAGCTCAAGTATGTGAAGTCTCAATACCAAGTTGCTAACATATTTATAAAGCCTTTGAAGTTTGAAGATTTTCCTAGATTAAGAGCTCAGCTTGGAATAAATAAAATTCAAGTTTAAGGAGGGGTGTTGATTTAATGTACTTTAATTTCAGTTATTAGTATTAAGAAGTTTTTTTATTTTCTATGATATCTCTAATTAAGGTTCATGAATTAGTGCCTTATGCTCAATGAACCTTGAATATGAATGGTCTAGTATCTAGTATAAACATGTATCTTTGAATTGTTATCATGTAAGAAAAAATACATATCATTTTTTTCTTCCTTCCTCTCAAACACAATCTATGCATTGATGAAAGGAAAATTACCAAGGGAGAATATCCCAAGTTTGCCAATGCCTCCCTTAGAAAATGAATATGAAGTGCTCAATAAGCTATTTTGATCTAAATTTCCAACAAAACCATCCCTATTTACACCACCAAAGGGTATATATGTATATATTCCAAGATGAGATAAAGCTAAGAATCCTAAAAGCTAGAGAAATTTTCCTAGCAATGGACCTTTGAAGAAGTGCTAATTATATAATTTGTAGCTTTAATATTCTTAAGACATCAAACTGAAAAACAAACCTGCAACCCCTTGAGCTGAAGGCTTATCCTTTTTTATACTTGAGGCACCCTCAAATGTTGGTGATAATGAGGCTAGTATACTTTCCCAATCAGAACTAAGCCCTCACAGTTGAAAAGAGCAACATATAGATAATTATTTTAAAAAAACAAAATAATCAAATTTCTGGTAAATGTTGAGAAATGGAGGGGATTAAATGAATTGGGTTCATTTAACTATTCATAATACCCATTGTGTAACACTACATTGAAGAATTCAAATATCATTAAATTTGATAAACTGAAGTATTAAATGCCTTTAAATGGTGGTAACTGAAACCAAATATACTTTTTAAGGAATTTTTGTCTGATTTGAATAACAACAGCAGAAGTTACATCATCTTAGTGATGCAAACCCCAATCTACTTGTTTTAAGACCCAACAATTTATACGCTTAGAAGCAACCCTTTGGAAAGTCAAATCACAGATAAGAAAAATCTTAACCTATTGATGAATCTGTGTCAATAACCTTGGTATAATAGATGAATGCCACAAAGTGATTAGATTTGATAAGTTCTAAATGATACTTAATAAGAATCAAAATTAAGAGAATTATTTCACAAGTCTTTATTTAACAAATAACTGAAGTTGTTTCAAATACAAGAGTTAGCTAAGTATTTATAATAACCTAGTATTACATAAAAATCATAATTTTAGCTTTCTAGATAAGGATAACTATTTTATCCCTTCTTTTAGTTTCGTAGATAAGAATAAGTTTTCTAGATAAGGATAATTATCTTATCCCTTCTTTTAACTTCCTAGATAAGAATAAACTTCCTAAATAAAATAAAAATAAATACTTAAATTTATTTTGGGCTATAAGCTAATACAAAATAAATCCAAAACTCACTAATATATCTAATTTTAATATAATTAGATAACACATAAATATATTATATTAAAACTAACTTAAATAAAGATAATTCAGCCTAAATAAAAGCTCACACATCATGCACATGAGTTTTGTTGAATGCTTGGACTTAGATAAGATTGATTAAAACTCGATGTGCACAAGATCCTATCTAGGATCATATCACTTAGCTTTTAGTTCATTCATGCAAAGAACAATTCTTAATAACTTAAATATTGAATGCACTTTAAAATCCACATAAACACACAATATAATCACAAGTGGAAAAATTGAAATTACAAAAGTAATCATAAAATAAAGAGAAATAATGATATTGGGCTCCTATCTAGCCCAAAGTTACTACGGAACTTAACTTGAAGATGGACATCTTGGCTCGACCAATGAGGAGCAACCTCAAGGACTTAAAGACTATAACAAGAAAAGTCTCCTTGCCAGTTCAACTCAAATATAAAAAGGCTCAGAGAAAGTCTCCTGTTAAGAGTGTGACATTGCAAGGAGTAGGAGGAAGAGTCCCTTATTGACCTTTGAAGCCAGCATGCCTTAAACCTCATGAGAGAATCATATCCCTCTGTCTCTCTTAATTTGACGGCTTTGACTTAGGATGGATTATAGGTTGTACAGTTTATGTACACAAGCAAGTTTCTTCATAATTACTAACAAGGAAGGGACCTCATATAGTCCTCAATCTGTAGGCAAGTTGCAATGTCAAAAGCATGCACTATCCAGCTTAAAGTCATGCAAAAGGTAGAGTCAGCCCTGATCAAGTTGACTACCTCTCTGAACATCAAGTAAGATAGTGACAATTGTACTCACCTATCCACTCAATATTATATCATCCAGGTATAAATAGGAGAGGTACTCACTATTCATGAATCATCTTGTCATCTTATAATCTACTTACTCATCTTTGAATTCACTAAAAACTCTAAGAAAACATATCTAACTTAGGTATTAGAGTGCCTTTGCTAAGCCCCGACTTGGCTTTTTGATGCATATTCTCTTTGTCTTACAGGTACAAGAATATCACCTAAGTCCAAGCCTAATTGAAGATGTCCAATATAATTATTTGAGGAATAGATCATCATAAAATAAAAAAGAACATATTTGATGCAACAACAAATTATAAGTACCCAACAATTCTTGAACAATTATTTGGGAATTATAGAATTTTAAGCAACAAGAAAAGTGTATCCAAGAAAACAATAAAAGAGAGAGAGAGAGAGAGAGAGAGAGAGAGAGAGAGCATACCTATTGGAGTTAAGGCCATCATTCCATGGATTGGTGATGGTGGGTTTGGTTTGGACAGAGAAAGTGGCTTCGTAAAAAGAGGTTTTGAGTCTGTAAGGGGTTTTTTACAAAGGCTGAATTAGTAAAAGTAGAAGAGAGAGTGAAACAAATGCAAGAGAATGAGAAAGGGCAAGCTTCTCTCACTGTTATCAACATTATCTTTTTCTCCTCTCAGGGGCTATTTGGTTGGCCAACTAAACACCCCTAATTGCCGATTGCCAACATGCGCATCGCCAATTGAAAAAATTTATATTGTTTGGTTGGCCAACTAAAAACTCTGATTATAACAAAATTTCTTTTCAATCGGCAAATTCCATAAGCTGCTTTTAACGATGGCGATTTGACAATCGTATTTTTACATCAATCGCACATTTAGCAATCGCTCTACCAAACACCCCCTCAATACTTTTATTTAAGCTTTTCTATCTTTATCAGTGTATTGTCTGCTGTTTGGAGATGCATTACTTGAAAAATCTTATAAAAAATAAAAAAACAAATTAAACATAACATTAAAAAACTATATATATATATATTAAAAAAATAAAAATGTCAATGCATAAAAATTTACTAATATTTAATAATTTTATTGTATATTTTCCCTATTTATTTTATAATTTTATCAAAAAATATATATTTTTTAAATAATTTATTTAATTTAATGAGTGAAAATTTTCTTTTTTACATGTATATGATATTTGAATTAAAAATAATTTTTAATTTTATTTATTTAAATTAAATTGGTACTCTCTCCATCCCAAAATAAATGTTATAGTTTTTTTTATCTTTTTTGTATGTCCCAATTTAATTTTTTATTTATCAATTTAAATTATATTTTACCTTCATATTTTAATAATATCCTCATATATTTAGTTTTACATAATTAATGTAAATTTGAAAAAATAAAAATATTTATTATTTTTTGAAAATATAACAAATTTTATTTCTCTATCTCATATCTTTATATTCTTTCCATTTAATGCCTTTTTAATGTAAATTTTTTTTAAAAATAAGAAAATGATTATATTTAATTGTGAGAGAGATATTAAAATAATAAAAAAGATGGTTGTACTTAATTAGCAGAAAGTAAATATCAAAATAATATATAAAAAAATTTCTTAATATTTATGTATTATATAATTAAGACATTTATTTTGGAATAATGGGAGTAATATATATATATATATATATATATATACTAAAATCATTTCAAAAGTAAAAAAAAAAAAAAAAAAAAAAAAAAAAAAAAAGAAAAATAAATTTTAAATTTTAATTGAGCTAAATTAAAAAAAAAAAATAGTGTACTAAATTATTTATGATATTTTTTTTTATGATTTGTGATATTATTTCAAAGCAAAAAATTGTTTTGTCATATAATCATATTTACTCTTTATTTTTAACATTAATTACATGTAATAAATGAAAGCCCAAAGGTGAAATTTTCTTATGTAATTTGGCTTGGGCTTTTCAGTAACCTCAAACCCCATGGGCTCCCCAAAACTAACCATTAGTGTCTATCATTTGAAGGGAAGTTTTCAGAAATAATAAAAAACAAAAAACAAAATTTCATTTTTCTCTCTCTTTCAAAAATAACATAAACTAAAATAATAAAAAAAATACTAAAATTATTATTAATAAAAGAATTCTGAAATAAAAATAAATATCAAAAATTTAAAATATAAATAAACATATACAAAATATTGTATACAACTAAATGTAAAATATAACAAAATCCACAATAAAATAAAATTTTAATTTTATTAACAGTATAAACACAAAAATAATATAACATAAACTACAATAAAACAAAAAAAAAATAATAAAAATATACTAAATTACATATCAATAAAAATAATTTTAAAATAAAAATTTTACAAATTAAAAAAGTTGGATGGACTTCAATTCAACAGCATAGATTATTAATTATTATCACATAATTAACACTTTAATAAATTAAACCATATATAGGTTTATGCGATTCAGTTTCAAGGGTATTCGTGTCATTTCAACTAGTTTAATAATAGAAAAGAAAAAAATATATATATTTTTGAAATATGTAAAGCTTAAAAATGAAAAATAAAAAAGGCAGTAAAAATAAAATAAAAAGTAAGTGATGTAATTTCCTCTAATTTGAATCAGATACGCATCACATGCTAAAAGAATTAATATTTTTAATATATATTTCAAAAATCCAAAAAATATATATATATAAATATGAAGATTGTATAATTTGAGGTAAAGAAAAATGCATGATATTTCAAATTAAATTAAAACCAAATAGCAAACATTCTTGCATTATTGTCCTTCATCCTACAATTCCAGCCTGATTTATGTCCCTCATGCTTTTCAGTTTTCATCATCTAGACAAGGAATAGATGTAAGTTCAAATCTCCTTGAAATGGGATATGTTTTTCTCTGATAGGTCTGGCATTTCAATATGGGTTCTTATGTTACCCTAACTTGGCCCACTTATATACTTGAGTGAAATAAAAACCCTACAAAGATAATGAAAAGCTTATAGATCATTATGCCTTGTTTTTAAACATTCAACTAGAGAAGATTACATGATACTCAAAGTATATAATATATACACATCCAAGCTTAAAGTAAAATAAACACCAAACTCAAACTAAAACTATATAAAAAATGCTATATCATATCCAATTTCTTATTTAAAAGGAAATTTGTATCTAATTTCAAATAAATATATCATCCTTAAATATTATGCTTCTAAGTTGATGTTTTAGATACTTTTCTTTGGACAATAGTTAGCAATTCATTAACATCAAATTTCAAGGGCAAAATGAAAATTAAGTGGAACCAATAAATCCATATTATCATTAATAATTTTTTTGCTTTTTTATAGAAAATTTCTAAAAAAGATATGGGTATCTACTTATTACTAAATTACTAATTATAGTATGTGAATTGAAGAAAATTAGGTGATTTCAAATAATCATCATCAACATCTCCTTCTTCTTCTTCTTCTTCTTCTTCTTCTTCTTGGAGAGGACAGGTTTCTTAAAAAAACAAAATGCCAATTATTTTTCATGTCATGTCTTGGTAGTGAAGCTGGCAATAGATATTCTTATCAACAAAGAAAATGGCAAAAAAAAAATAAAAAATAGGCAATTTATACAAAATTGATGAGTGAAGTCAAGTTAGGCCACCTCAATGACTTGAAATGGACCCGACAATCAATGGTGTAAGAGATTTGGATCTAATAATTAATAAAGTAGCAACAGATTTGTGCAAAATTAATTCCTTGCTTAACTACCCTTTTTTAATTTCTAATTAACCTCTTAATTACTCCTCAGAGAGAAATTTGGTATATACTTGCATTGTTATTACCCAACTTTTATTATAGTCAGTCAGTTAATTATGTACTAATCAAGACTAAATTTTCTCTTTAGACGAATTTAAAGTTTCACTCTTTCATTAATGGCCTATGTATTAAAAAATCACCATATTCTGAATGTTGTCCCTAAAAATCAAGTCCTAATAAACAAGGAGTGAAGTAAACTTTTTTAATCTTTGGAAAATCTAATTCAACATATAAAATGCATTTAAAAAAAAAAAGAGAAAATTTTGTTAATGTTTGTTATGAAAAAATATTTAAAAATGGAATAGTTTAAAAAATAATTAACTAATTTTGATTCTAATATTTATTTAAAAATTAAATTTAAATATATATTATTTAATAAAATTTGAATATATATATATATATATAAAGAAATAAATATTTAAAAGTTTCCAGAATTTTTTTAATATTCCACAACCAACATTTCGTCCTAGTTTTAGTAAGCATTCTTTTTACATCAAATCACAGTTTTGTAACGTAGAAAAAAATTAAAATCTTAATAGTCTTTTATTTTAAATAAATAAATAAATTATAATACTATATTGCTGAGAATTAATATACGGTTACTACCAAGTTTTTGTTTTAGTGATAACGAAGTCGCATCTAAAACTGAAAGGTCTCAAAATTTGAATATTCAGTCACATCAATTATTTATATATATGTATATATATATATATTAAAGATAATAAATATATTTAAAAAAATAATTAATTATTTTTTTTAAATTACTTAATATATTAAATATCTTATAACCTTTTAAAAATATATTAACTCCCCTAACGAATATCTCGTTATACTAGTATATATTTTTTTAATTTTACCATTAGTCAACTCCAAAATGGTCAGTAATAACTGTAAAAAAATAAAAATACCCTTATTTTAATTTTTAATTAATGATATTTTATTTTTATTTTAAAAATATTTTTTATGGTTAAAAAATTTATTTTCATATTCTTTTGACAAATTTGAAAATTTAAAAAATATTTTTTATTTTTTATTTTAAAAAAAATATTTTAAGAAGAAATTAAATTATTTCTTCTTTAATTTTTTAATATAAATAAAAAATTCATTTTCATATTTTTTGATAAATTTGAAAATAAAAAGTAAAAATATTTTTTAAAAAATATATTTTTTATTTTTTATTTGTTATTTTTTATTTTTAAAAATATTTTTATTTATTTTATTTTTAAAGTTAAATAAAAAATATTTTTATTTATTTTATTTTTAAAGTTGTCAAAAAATATAAAAATATATTTTTTAACCCTAAAAAAATTAAAACAAAAATATGATGTAATTAATTAAAAATAATGGACAAGGATATTTTTATTTTTTTTTACTGTCATTATTAACCATTTTAAAATTGATTAACAATAAAATTAGCCGAAAAAATCTAATAATATATTATGACATTTATCAAAAGAAAGTTAATATATTGGGTCATTTTACAGAGAGAAATCGTAATTAATCCTTAAAAATAATAACTTTAAATATAGAAGACACTTATAATTAATTTAAGAGTTAATTTTGATTTTTTTTTTTATAGAATGACCTAATATGCTATTTTTTCTATTTTTTTAAAATACATTAATTTCTCATGATAAATGTTATAATATACCGTTAAACATTTCCGTCTATTTTTCTATTAATAAATGATAAATGGTCAACAAGAATAATAAACATATATAAATAATCTTAGCCTTTATTTTTGGTTAATTACATTTTATTTTTATTTTAAAAAATATTTTTTAATATTATAAATTTATTTTCATATTTTTTGATAAATTTAAAAATAAAAATATTTTTTATTTTTATTTTTATTTTAAAAAAATAATTTAAGAAGAAATTATTTTTTAATATAAATAAAAAATTTATTTTTATATCTTTAACAAATTTAAAAATAAAAAATAAAAAAATATTTTTTATTTATTTTTTTTAAAATAAAATTATTAATTATTTTAGTATTAATTAATTGTAAAATAGATGAAAATTGAATAAAAAACTCTAATGATATATTACAATATTAATCAGGATAAATTAATATATTTTAAAAAAGTAAGATATTGTTAATGTATTAAATTATAATTCTTAATTTAATTATAGTGAGAGGGAACAGGTAAGCATGGTGGGTCTAAAAGCCTGCATATCTACGAAAAGATGAGCAAAGTATAAAAGGCATGTTATGCTTTGTCATTTACTTGTTCCTACGCCATGCTTTTCTTATATATAATAATTAATAAATAAAAAAAATAAGTAATTAAAAAGCTCTTACTTTCTGTTTATATTATTGTTTATTTAATTAAATATGTAATATATATATAGTTTGTATTATTTTATTTCTAAGAGATACACTATATATTAAATTAATATTTTTTATATATGTATACAAATACGATACATGCCAAGAAGAAAGTCACTATATGTATTAGTTTGAGGAAAAAATAATTTATTATTATTATTTTTAATTCAACCATTACAACACCCTAATCCTTTTCCTAATAAAAAATTAATTAACGTATTAAAAAAATTAAATTTCAGGTGTCAGCTTCTACTTTATAATAAAGGTAAGACTAAAATGCGACCCCACATTATTTATTTATTTAATAATTTTTTTTTAATTTATTCTATTATATCATATTAAAATTAATTAATAATAATCACATATATAAAATAATAAATAACTCATAAGATATATATAATAATTAACTATTTAAATTATATAATATATATTTTAATTAATATATTGATGTATCAAATTTTAAATTTAAGTTCAATTTTAATTTTTTAATGAAAAATTATTTTTCTGCTAGAAAAATAAAATAAACAAGTTAATTATTTTTTTTTCCTGTAACATAACTCATTACACTAATTTCCTGATTTTTTAAAAATATACTAATTTTCTTCTAAAAAATATCTCGTTATATTAGTACATCATTCCGTTTAATTTTACCGTTAGTAAACCCTAAAATGATCAACAATAATTATAAAAAAATAGAAATATTTTTAATCTTTATTTTTAATTAATTATATTCTATTTTTACTTTAAAAAATATTTTTTAGAGTTAAAAAAAAATTATTTTCATATTTTTTAACAAATTCGAAAATAAAAAATATTTTTTATTTTTTATTTTAAAAAATAATTTAAGAATAAATTAAATTATTTCTTCTTAAATTTTTTAATACAAATAAACATTTTCATATTTTTGACAAATTTAAAAATAAAAAGTAAAATTATTTTTTTTAAAAATATTTTTTATTTTTTATTTAAAAATAAAATAAAATAAAATAATATTTTTGTTTATTTTATTTTAAAGTTGTCAAAAAATATAAAAATATATTTTTTAATCCTAAAAAAAATAAAAATATAATGTAATTAATTAAAAATAAAAGATAAGAATATTTTTGTTGTTTTATTGTCTTTGTTAATCATTTTAGAATTGACTAATAATAAAATTATATCGAAAGATCTAATAGCATATTGAGACATTCATTATTAATAAATTAATATATTTTTAAAAAATTAAAAAAAATTAATATATTAAGTCATCTTACAGGATAAAATTATAATTAAACTTCAAATAAAACATTGCAATCCAACTATTAGCCCCACAATTTAGATAATTCGGTTTTTTTCTTTTTTCATATTCACGACACATTGAATAAAATAAAAATTATATTATAAGTTACATAATAATGATAACCTTTTATTTTAATAATTTTTTATCTTATTAATTTTTTTTTTTATTATACTTAGAAACCGAGAAGATCAACAAAATTATGCTTGATCATTATAACTTAATTTTTTATTTATTTACAATGAGAAAAAGAGATTGAAATTTGAAATTTTATTTTAATTAAAATATACACTTATTATCATACTAAATAACTATAATATAATTTAAGTTTTAAGAGTTCTTTTGTTTAAATGGCATAATTTATAACATAACATTTCAATATATATATGCAGAGAGAGATTTATTATTTTTTAATTTGGTGTTATATATAGAGAGAGAAAATATATATTTAATATATAATAATTAATATTCATAATTTTTAATAAAGATGAGAGAGATAAAGACAAGTAAGAGTATTTTTCAATATTTAGTAATTAATATTTATAATTTTTAACAAAGAAAAAAATTTATGGGCAAAGTAAAATGCTCACTCTCGATATAAGTCATTTATTATTTTCATTTAATAAATAAAAAATAAATTTAATATTTATGTGTATAATCTGATCGGTTTCCCATTACTGCTAAAACAGACATAAAAAAATCATAATAATAACTTTTCTCTATTCATAAATAAGATATGGCAGGGATGTTTATGATTTTATTTGGTCAGTTTAAAATAAATATTTTTAATCAAATTAATATAATTAATTTTTAAATATTTTAATTTTTAATTAAATTAAATAATAATAAAAATAACTAAATCAAAATTATTTAAATTTGATTTGAATAATCGGTTTGATCGTTTTGATAAAAATAATAAATAAAATAAAAAATTGAAGAGATCACGAATTTAACAAATATTAAAATAAAATCACATTAACTAACAATTTTATCAATACTATAAAATGAAAATTGTATATTTGAAATTTTATAACATTATAATAATAAAATTAGAATAAAATATCCAAAAAAACAGTAATCATTAAAATAACAATATAAAAATCCTTCAAAATATAAAAATTCAGGTTTAATTGTAACTTTTAAAGGATATAAAGGAAATTTAAAGAGTAACTTTTAAAGGATATAAAGGAAATTTAAAGAGTCTTGGATGGTGAATTTAAATAAATTAAAAATCTATTAATTAGAGTATTTGAAAAAAACTCTCCAATTAATACTATTTTAAAGAATATTAAAATATATATCTAAAAAAGACATGATTTTATTATATTATTGGTTCGATTCAATTTAATTAAATTTTTATTTTCTCAAACCATAACTAAAACAAAAACTCAATTTGTAAAAATTTTAAAACTATAATCAATAATAAAATAACTTAAACTGTAATTTTTAATTTGGATTGAATTGAATTAACTTTATTTGATCAATTTGGTTAATTTTTATATAGTCCCAATATATGGGTATGTAAATTGAATACCATGATGTCATGGTAGCTTCTTAGTTAGAACAAAATTATTATTCAAATACGAAACTGATTTTTTTTCTATTTTTTTTCTAATATATAATATAATTAATGAAATTAATGGTACGAATAATTGAGCAAATGGCCTAGTACCCAAAAGAAAGAAAAAATTGAATTTGAATTGTTAGTTTGTTACCGTTATAAAAGTCTCGTGGATAAATGAGGTCTCAACTATCATCACAGCAGTAAAAAAACACCATGGCGGTCGTTCACTCGTGGAAACTAAGGATTACATTCCCATTACCGTTTCTGTCCTTAATTTACAGAGTTTTTAACACACGCGTATCTCATTCTTATTAACATCGTTTAGAAATCTTTTAATGTATAAAAAAATAAAAGTCTAAAAATTTTATATCAACAAATAAGTATTAAAGGATTCAATAGCTAAATTTATAAAAATTGAGTTGGATCAAGTTAGGAAAAAAATCAATCCAACTCAATCCGTGAAAAATTTTAGACTTAAGTATGAAATTTGTCTTTTCTTATAGTAATGACTTAAGTATGAAATTTGTCTTTTCTTATAGTAATGAAAATTGAGGGATACATGCATATGAATTTATATAACGAAATTGATTTGAGTATATATTTTATGTTTAATTAAGGAATCAAACATCAAAATTAACTTTTTGAATCGAGTTAAGTTAAAGTTAAGACCGAAAAGAAGTTAGATTTCAATTTACATTGAGCTTTCTCAATCAATAAACTCTTTTTCTTTTAATTAAGTCCTAATTGATATTAGATCTTACAATATCTCAATTTTAAAGATTAGACTGAAAAAGATTTTAATTTCATTAAGGGTCCATTTAGATGAACATTGGAAATTAATATTTGGGAATTAATATTTAGAATTTGAATTTTTAATTGCTAATTAAATATAATTTTTAAATTTTACTGTTGAAGTAATATTTTAAAAAATTAATAGTTAACAACACAAAATTATAATTAGAACATTAAAAATTTTAAAATTTTAACTAGCGACATTTAGTATTTGATTTAACATTAATTTCATTTAGGGTCCATATAAATGAACATTGAGAATTAATATTTCAAAATTTAAATTTTTAACTGCTAATTAAATGTGATTTTTGTTATATTTTATGATTGAAGTAATATTTTAAAATTTAGCAATCAACAATATAAAATTATAATTGAAACGATAAAAATTTTAAAGTTTTAGTTAGCGAGGATTAGCAATGATTCTTCAACTGTTACTCACCAATCATTAAAAGTAATTCTTCATCTACCAATCATTAATAGTTAATTGTTGACTACTAGTCATCAACAATTAATATCAATCATCTAATCAAATATGTCTTAATTCTCGTAAGTCATATTTATATTTCATGAAGAGATCTTATAATCGATTTATAAAGAATGCATATATTAGGAGAGACAAAAATAAGATTTAATCTTATTAATTATAAGACTGAAAATACTTGTGGTAAAAAAAAAAAATAGGTCCTAAGTTAAAACTCATTTTGAAAAAAATATTTTCCTCTTGTTTTTATATTAATTGGTACTACAAATAAATTTTTAGGAAAAAAATTAAAAAATTGCCTCATAATTTGGGTGGTTTGTTATTAGGGTTTGTAAAAAAAAATTAAAAAATGGGACTCGAGTTATCTTCCGTCAACTCACGAGAGACAAAAATAATAATACCGTTAAAGGCGCTAATATAGTACTGATATGACGGATCCATAATATTTTAATATTATATATTATTTTTATGAAGCCCATCATACTACTTAAAATTAAAACAAAATAAGAATTTTTTTACTTATCTATTTTTCTTTTTTTTTTTTTATCAATTTTTCACTTATTATTATTATTACCACAGCAAAAAAGAAAAATATAATTTTGGGTATTTTTTTTCAGTTTTCTATTTTTTTATTTTTTTTTAAGTCTAGTGACACTCATAAAAAATAAGATATATTAATATTAAATATAGTCTCATCACGTTATCGTCCTTTTAATGGGTCATAATTGTTAAAATGGTATCAGATTTTAAACATCAATCGAAAATGCAAAAGTATCCTATGTTGGACCAAATCTAGTCTAAGTTATATATAGGTTGATAAAGACGTCAAAAATTTAAATAGAGAAAAATATAAAAGTCTTTATAAATAATTTTTTTCCCTACATCGAAAATAGACTTCTTGTATAAATGATATATAAGGGATCTTAGTGAACAGACATCTTGGGACTAACTTCTCAAACATGTAGCTAGATCCAGTCTTATCCCAATTGTTAGATCATAATTCAACCGTATCCAGATCATTACAATTTTGTCCTTGATGAATTATTGGAGGATAACACAAATTCCATTTTATTAAAAAAATAAAATTTTAAATCTCTAATAATAATAATAAAATATTCATACTATAATTATTATTTTTTTTACTTTCTCAAAACTTTTATCTTATATATTAAGTATTTTATTTTATCTAAAGACAACTAATTTGTGTCTTGAGATTAAAAGTTTCTGAAATAAAAATATTTCTTAAGCAACATGATTTTAAAATTTACTTGTAATAAATAATAAATAACATGAAAGACATTTGCTAACAAAAAAGGCAAACTTTATTAAATTAAAGTATCATTCACATGATCTTCACCTTTTCAGTGCAATTATTGACAAAAGTTATTTATAAAAAGGCAATGTTAAATCAAAATCCTTACCACCAAATAATCCATATTAAAAAACAGAGAAAAAAAAAATCTCAAGTTATAAATGGTGGATGGCAATAAGAAGTCTCAGTCACCTTTCAACCTAAAGACTAAAGTTGTTGTAAAGAAAAGAAAAGGAAAGGGAAGGAAAGGATCGGGTCTTCTCTTCTTGTCTTTGCTTTTCGAAAAGGCACTCACGCAAAGCATGGAAAATTTTCTCACCAAAAATTTTGCACCGCCCTTAGGGAACCTTTTTAACGGTTGGGGATTTTAGGAAAGTGGCTGAGAGGTTCAATCTCAAAAAGAATATAGGAAAATAAAAATAAGTCTTATGATTATGGAGGATTAATTATTATTTATTTTTTGACATTTGATTTAATTTACAAGATATTTTATTTTGAATTAATTAATTTTTAACATTTTATTCAGTCTATTATTATAATATCCTAGATTTTGATTGTTATGTTTTTTCTTTTTTATTGCATTTGAGCTTGTAGTGCTATTGATTAATAGATTATGCATTATGGATTGATGTTTTCTAAGTTTAGATTAGTGCTAAAGTCATATAGATTCTTAGAATTAATTATTAGAAGTGCTAGCATGTGAATTGAAATTTATGGAATAGAGCTAAGTGGTTGAATTCCTTAAGAGGAGAACTTAATGTGGCAATGGGTATAAAACATATGTAAAATTTGTGAATTTTTTTCAGTCTGAATTTCTTAATTAAACCCTATATCTAATGAGCATGACTATTAAGTATTGAGCGTTACTTTTCTTTCTATATAAAATTCTCAAATTTAAGTTTTAAGTATAATGAACATGAAAGCTGAATAATATCAGTGAAAAAGCAATAACGAGCATTAGTCATTTGGTAACGAGCATGAATTTACTCTCTATCTAAAATTGGCCAAATTCTTGAAATTTAATAATGAGTATTAGCTATTTAGAACGTCAGTTAATGATCTTTATGTAGCTTCAGTTAAAATACAAGTAACTAATATTACCCATAAGGTAATATATGTTACCTATCTTGAAGTATAAAAATCAGGCCCATTTCTTTTCAGTCAATAATATTTCTCTCTCTTTCTTCTTCATTTCTAAAATCCTCCAAATCTTAACAAGAAAAACTCCCTTTTTTTATTCAAAAACCTTAAGATTGGCTTAAATCTTAAACATTATCACTCTAAGAAACCTCAAGTTCCTCCTAGAGTTCTTTTTTAAGAAATTTCAAGTTGAGGAAGAAAGAGATAATTCTTTCTATCATTCTTGTAAGTTTGATTTGAGTATAGTGATAGTTATAGAAATTATTTATGAGCTTTGGGTAAGCATTAATGGCTAATATTAATAGTTAGTTTGGAACATAAGAGTATTAATGATATTTATGGTGAATAGTAACTCTTGCTTTATATCTTTTTCATTTCTTTAATTAATAGTTAAATTGGAGTTAGAAAACATAAAAATAGACTTTAAGAATTCTAGAATCATAAAGATTTTATTTGAATCTTCTTAGAAAAAAAAAATCTTAATTTTGAAATATGTTGGTTTTATTCATTGGCAAGGTGAGCCAAGTTCTCTGAGTTGATAAATTGAAAACTAAAGGTGATTAAGCACTTGAAAGGCTATTACATAGTAAGATAAGTTACAAAATGTATTAATACATTGTAAATCACCATGATTCATTTTGCTATTATCTCATTGACGTATACATGTCCTTTCTATATTTATTGTTATTGATATGATTATTGTTATTGGTAATTATATTATTGTCGTTATAATTGTTTATTGAAACTCTCCTTCTTGATAAGCCATATTGATTTATTGATAACGATTTGGTTATCGATCATTGGACTAAGTTCATTGATAAATTTCATTGTTCATTGTCATTGATTATTGTTATAGAGCTAAATGCTATTTATTATTAATTATTAATTATTAATTATTATTGAGAGTCAACTTGGATCGTTTTATGTTCATTGTATCCACCAAGCAATAACCAAATCATAGACCACATCTATGATAAAACATATTTTCTAATGAGAGAGAATTTATTAGATTATGTGCACCAGTGATTTAGCTGATAGAGTTTGAATTATCAATATTTCTACATATAGGAGACCATCGAGTCCTAGATGTATGTTCTGCGCAAACATGTGTTCATTGTTATAGAGAGTACTACTGCCCTACTATCGTTATTATTATCATTTGTTCTATTATGTATGTTAATTGGTGCCATTTTTTGAGGAATATTAATAATATTATTCATTGACCTATTGAAATTGTGATATTGATATATATGTATTTTTTTATATGTGTATTTCTTTCATTGAACTCCAAGGTATTAATACATTTCATAATTCATTAAGTCGAAAACTTACCTCTCTTCTTCAAGTGCTAGAGTTGAGAGTCTTCAGGGAGAGAATTGAACTTTTTTAATTATTCCTCCCAAAAGAATATCTTATGTATAGTTTTGAAATACTTTCTTTTATATTGTATTTATATTGTGGGTGTTCATTTTTGTTTTATTGCTTCTAGAATTATATAATACGTAGATATAGTTTAGCATGTTTTATTTTGTAAACATTGATATATTATTGGTTTATCCTTATTCATTATGGATGATAGTATGTAGATTATTTTTTTGATTTATAATGAATAAGTGGGATTATATTAATTTGAATGGTCTTGATTATCATGAGAGCTACCATTAGATCAAAGTGGGAGAGCCAATATTAATCTAGATCTAAAAAAATTAGAAGTAAATTTTAAGGGAATTTAGAGAGAGAGAGAGAGAGAATAATTTTAGAGAGAGGGCTAACTATAGAGAGAGAGAATAATTTTAGAGAGAGGGCTAACTATAGTTCATTAGAAGTCCTTTTACAACTTTAATACTTTGTCATTTGCTTATGTCATTTCCAACATTTTAGAATGAAAACAAAAATCCAACGACTCTTTCTCCCGCTCTCTCCTCTTTATATAAATATAAAATTAACTTCAATTACAATTACTATAGTTTATAAAAAAAAAAAAAAAGGTTATTATCTGTATATTAGATGTTTGATGCATGTTCAAGGGATCTCATCAATTAGTATTATTGCAAAAAATAATTTTTTTTAAAAAAAAGTAACTAATTAATATTGCTTTTTTGACATATATGTATTATTTTTAAATATCATATTGGATTATTTAATCAAGAGTGAAATAATTACTTCCTAATAAATCTTAGAAAGCAATTAAGAAGTTGTGTAGAATCATTCATATATGTTTCTAATTTTTTATTTTTGTTTTTTTGTGCTAAAGTTATAATATAAAAAATAAAGAAAAATCAATTTTCTTAGTTTTTCTGTTGTTAAATATCAAAAAATAATTATAATTGATAAATAAAAATAAAAAATTAACAATAGCAATAATATCAAACAGAACTTAATTATTTTATTAGTTCATTTTAAAAAGAGAAGTTAATTATCTCAAATTATTTAGCCAAACTTAAACAACTTTTTTCTTGAGGAACAAACTTTGAAATAAATAAAAGAGGAAAAATAAATAATTTATAACAATTAAGAATATCCTCAAATTATATTGCATATACATTAAGATTAAAGTTTTTTTAACAAATTTAAAAATAAATTCCACATTCTTTAATTTTTTCTAAAATTTGAAAAGAATTAAAATTTTTAGCAAATTTTCTCTTTGCAATATGGAGAAATTACTTATCACTCTTCATTCAAACAAAACATAGCTTTCTTTTAATTACTGGTAAGAAGCATTAAAATTTTATAATAAATAAGAAGATATATATGTTTATACAGCTTGAAAGAAAAATAATTTGGCCACAAATAGATGCCTTAATAAGTGAGCACACATTTATGGTTGGACTATATATATATATAATTTAAATATAGGTCTCCTTTTATATGATGTAGCCATGAATGCAACATCTTTTGTTCCCATATCTCATTTTCCACATTCAAATGAAAATGTACTTGAAATTTAATTGGAACATGACCTTTAATATGCGTTCTTCTTCCATATAGAAATTCCAAATTCAAATACAAATATGATTAAAATTTTAACCTATAGTATTTTTTTTATGAAAAAGGGTCCCCAAAACTTTCCTTATTATATATACATGGAATTTGGATGTTTGTTTTCATATATAAAGGTGATCATTAAATGAGAACACATGCAAAGTTGTACAATAGGGGAAAAATATCCTTTGTCTATATATATTGAATAGGAACTTTCCTTTTCAATTGGCTTTATGTTGATTATATTTAGTTGAATTTTGAATATATGGATGCCTCTCTTGGTGTGCCCTTTCACACATTGTATAGATATTGTATCTATATATTGGTGAACTATTATTGAATGTAATTTTGTTATTTTTTCTATAATTTCTTTTAGCATACAAATAAAGTGATATTATAATTAGATTTTTGTATTTAATTTTTGATTCATTCTGTGTAAAGTCAATTAAAAATCAATTTCTGGTTAATAAAATGAGAAATAATCTCAAGAATATTGTTTTTAATTATCTTATTTTATGTTTCTTCTTCTCTTTGAATGAACTGTGAATAAAAGTAAAATTTTATATCTAAATAAATAATTATTTTTATTAAATTTTGCTCAAATAAAAATTTTAATAAAAAATTATATATATATATATGTATGTTAAAAATAATTCTTTTTATTATTATTAAAATGTGAATCAAATGTATATTGGGTCATATCTATCTAAACAAAACATTTCCAATCAAATTTTAAGAAAGAAGAAGATAAAACCTACAAAAGTAGCATCCACATCTTGATGGCAATATGACCTTCCAATATGTTCAATTTTGGACCCACTGTTTTTTTTTTACAAAAATTCCAACAATCTCAGTCCATTTTCTTGCTTTCCTATAAATACTTTATTATCATGGCCAAAATATTGATTTTTTTTTAAATAAATTATTTTTGAAAGCTATCACAAGCATACTCGTGTCAAAATCACAAAACCACCACTTTTACGTAACTGTCCACAGCCATACACGAAGCCAAAATATATCTCAATTTTTTGCCACGTTACACTTATGGTCCCACTTTTAATTAATAATAAAAAATATTATTAAATAGTACTCTTTAATTAAAATAAATATACACTAATGAAATTTTATTTTAATACGAATAAAAATATATTTTCGTCTCACTTAATAAATTTTTTTAATAATAATTATTATTATGATCTTGCAATAAATTTATACTTTAATAATTGATGTACACTAAAAATTAATATTAATATTAAAATAATAATTTAATTCAATCATTTAAATATAAACACAACTAAAGAAATTGCATAAACTAAAAAGAAATTCAATATCATTAGCCAAATCTCTTTTCAAACAATTTTTTAAAAGAAAAATAACAAGAGGAATGCCTCACTTTAATTTAATTAATTAATAATGGTCCTCCATGTAAATAACAAAATTATCTATGGTAAAAATACTATATAAAAATTTTATAATAAAAAGAAATTAAATAATAATCAAATAAAAAAAAAAGGTGAGACTTTGCATGCTAAAGGTTCTGTTAATCTATCAACGTCTCCCTTTTTCTTTTCTTTTTTATATATTTTTCTTTTTCTGCCTTTTACTGTTTTACCTCTGTCAACCGTTTTCAGCTCCCCGCCAAAAACAGTTGAACTATATTTACATCTCTATCCAACAGAAACGAGTGCCTGCCTAAAACCATCCTCATTACCTATCAACCACCACTTTGATACTACTCGGCAGCCAATCCCCGTGGCTCCGGTTGCCAGAATCGCTGTCAGGTTCAAGCCGAATAACCATAGATTCATCGGTTGATGTTGGCAACTGTAATTTCAGCTGGCGCAAGCTTGGAACCAATAGTTTCTCAATCCATTCTTCTACACCTGCTCGGCTTAACCATAATCCACCAGAAATTTTTTCTAGCGCCTCTTCTTGGATTTCAAATGGGATCCCATCATTGAAGATGGCGGCGAACTTCTTTGTTACAGAATTCGAGACCTCGCATTGAATGAGGCTGAAGTCTAACGGTTTGAAAACTATCTCATCGTCTACGGAATTTAGCAGCTCTCGAGACAACGATGAAGTTATGGGTGTTAGTAGCCTGTTATCGAGGACATGTTCATCTTCATGATCAATTGTAACATCACTTGAATTGCGAGAGCCATCGGCTTTATCCTCCTCTGCGTCAGCAGCTTCATTCAGGTCAAATGACAGTGCTGATCCCATGTCTTTCCTTGGCTTTGCTGATCTCTCTTCATCAAGCAGCCAACTGGCTCGGCGCTTTGCTGTTTTCTCGCAGAGGGATAGTCTTAATTGCCATCCTCCACTTACCAAACTGACCAGCTTCTTTTCGTTGAGTGAAACACCTTTTGATAGGAATTTCAAATTTTCTGGTAACCCATTTGCAGTAAGAATGAAAATAGCATTCCCAAGACTGATTTCACGGCCATGGGAATCTGAAAGTCGACCTCTTTCCATGGCCCGCTTTATGCTCCCTCGAACAAGCATATCTGCTTCATCAATGTCCTCGAGCATGATTACTGAAAATGGGCTCCTCTTAACTGCCTCTCCTATTCGATCAAGTGCAGTTTTACCTCGCGAATTCACATTGGATTCCCCATCATCGCGCCGTGAGCCAAGAGATACCATTATTGGATTGGTCCCACATGCCAGCTCTGCTAGTGCTGATGCCATCTTCTTCTTCCCTATCCTGTCAGGACCTGTAAATAATAGCCAAACGTCACCCTTTGATCCACTGCCCCGTCGTTTACCATTGCCCAACTTGCATTGTGTTATGGTTGTAGCCACAGCAGATGCTGCTTCTCGCTGCCACCATACCTTTTCAATAAGACCCTTGAGAAGCCTCTTGAATGAGTCAGCATCTAATGCGCTTAGAAGCTTGTTGGCGTTGAATTCATGCAACTTGATCTGTGGCTCAGAAGCAACACAACCCAAAAGGTCTTTAGTGCGTTCTTCATGACCTTTCTCTGGAGTGTTCTCATTGCTTTTTGGACGACCAAGAACCAGATCAGTCCTCACAGGGCTTTCAGATGGAGTTTTTCCCTGACCAGGCGATTGTCTGGACAACAGATTCGTGTTCAATTGCAGAGTTCCAACAAGGTTTCTATTCAAACCTAACTTGGGCTGGAAAGGTTGGCGAGGAAGCAAGTTCTGATTGTACAAGCTCGTTATAGAGAGAGCTGGTTGTGTAATTCTCTCGGAGCTGATATTGGGTGGATGATAACCAGGATGCAGACGCAAGCATGTATCATGCCATTTCTTCTGCAACTCTACATTCTTGTGCTTAAACATTAACTCCTGATCCTTAGTCTGCATATTATACACGATAACAAGAATTAATCAATATTTGCCACTTGAAAGGGCAAAAGAACATTAATAAGGTCAATAACTGAACTTACCACTGTCTGATCTACTATTTTAGCATCACTCTCTTGAGACTTTGCATTTTTCAACCACTGTGGCAGTAGAGGCTGAGTTGCGTCTGATTTAAATTCCGAAGAAGATTTATCAGATTCTTTTGGTATAACTTTTGCTAGGTCTTGCTCATAATTCTGCATGCATTGTGGGCAACAACTCATTCTTTGAGCAGGATCCAAGTTCTCAGCAAGACGCCTTGTGGGGACAGGCGTAACAGTTGGAAAGCCCTTCAAAGGCGATAAAGAATCAACTGAGTTGCTAAGAATACCATTGGTTGCAAGCCTAAACATTAGCAAATGTGAAATCTGAGTCAATTATTCCAAATCATAAAAAAAATAAAAAGGACCTTGAATCCTAGAAACAGCATAATCACAATCTCTCACAAAAAGGAAGAACCAAAGAAAAGCAAAAAAGAAAGATATAATTCAACTCAAGAAAACTGTGGATTTGAAATGAGAACTTTCCTTTTAACTAATGTCAAATGCTATAAAAATCAACAAAGAATAAGATTCTATAAGTTAATAAAAGGCACTGTTCAGGTCTCAAAATTCACCTAAAGCCCCCCAAATTAAGCAAGTATCCGATCTGGTACAAACTCTAACCCCTCAGATCAGAATTTATAAAATTTTCTGAAAGTGTAGATATGATGGAATCTATAGAAACAGTGAACAAGAACATCCCCAAAATCTGTTTAATAAATCCCCTGGCTACAGCAAAAATTAAGCTCATGGCATGAGATTAGAGCATCAAAGGTAAAGCAACAAACGAACAACAGTACTACACACCTAGGAAATGCTCCGGGTAGAGGAGCTCTAGGAGCGATTGGCACTGCCTGCAGATCCCAATCATTCTCCATAGAAGGATGATAGACTTGGCACCTCAAATATGTCTCACAAGTAGCAGTTCCAATCAGCCAAACCCTTCCACCACCACCACCACTACCACTCTTATCTCCAAATCTTGCCAATAGTTTTCCCATCTCCGCCACCGCTGCCCACCCAGCCTCAGACACTATCTGCTGTTGCTGCTGGACTCCACCAGCACCTGGAAAGCTCACCGGCTGCTCAACCAGCCATTTCAAATCACCCAAATCAAGAATTACTCCTCCACAATCCAAATTCCCTATTCGAGTCTCGATCAAACCCCCTAATTCTATAATCTTAGCAGGTAATTGCGCTTTATCAAGGAAATCCTTCTCCAAATGAATCACCTGCACATTCTTTAACAACCCATCTCCTATTTCTTTATTCTCTATTCTCTTTAAGAGCTCTTTGACAACCATCTCCGGCTCCGATTCTCCGACCAAAACAGGATTTCTCTTCTTATTCTTTAAGAAAATATCAACAATTCGCTTAATTTCCTCATTCCTCTGTTGCGCGGATTGAGTTATACTACCTTGTTGCAATCTTGGATTAAGGTACAAATTCCGATTCGCGGTTGGTGAAGGAACTGGCACTGCCCCAGCTGTACGAAACCCAAATCCAAATGAACTCGGATTAGAGGCCGCAGCGGCGGTGGCGGAACTTGTCGAAGAGTTCAGAGACTGCTCAATTGTGGCCTTAACAGCTGGACTTGAAAAACTAGCTTCTCTCATCACTCTACTCACACTCGGATCATCTAAAATTGATATAATTAACTGATCAAGCTCTACTTTCACCGCTAATAGAGGTTGTTGTTGCTGTTCAGGGCAACCACGTCGCTGGTGAGCCTGAGCACGCTTGAGTGCCGCCATTAAAGCATTGGAGATTGGTGGGTCATGACCTGGGCTAAGGTTTTGTGCAGTGGGTAGACGCTCTAAGGCAACGCTAAAACAGAGTTCCAAAGCTCTACACTGAAGAGGGTGAGAGGAATTTGGGTGAGATTTGATACAAGCTTGCCGGAGAAATCCAGACGGCGAGACTAAAAGGGTAGCCGCCACATGAAGAGGCGTAGTCTGACCATGATTACGGCGGCTAGCTTCAGCTATTGAGTAGTTTAAAACACTCGCCGCCTCAGGGGTGAGCGTTTGCTGAATCGTACTGAGCCCAGCTCTCATTTCTCAATCAAAACAAACCGAAAATTAAAGAATGAATCCAAGAAAGCTCCTTCTAATCAAGAATTGAAAATGAAATGGTCTTTTAGGCTGTATCAAGAAAATCCAATCGCCAATATCAGCTAAGAAAGCTCTTTTTGTTTTTCTTTTTTCAAGAAAAGAAAAGAAAGAAAATATTATTATCACTATCCTTTGTTCTTCTTCTCTCCTTCGTCTTTTTTCTTGTTCTTCTCTTATGGGATCTATCCATCCAATCTTTTACTTTTCTCCGTATCTCTCTCTCCCTCAATCGCAAGGTGTTTGTGTTGTGTAAATGTTTGTATACTTGCGTGTGAAACTCACAAATAAAGGTAAGAAAAGAATTCAACGCGAAAAGGAAAGATCAGATCCTCTGCTTCACAATAGCCATCCCATTTCTCTCTCTTTTCTGTTTCTTTCCTCTCTACTTCCCCCTTCCTCCTCCTATTTCATTCAATAAAACCCAAAAATATCCCAAATAGATAATATTATTTTCATATAAATTGAAAATTATTATTATCCTTTTTTTTTCCAAAATATTTTTATATACCCACTTCAAATAAAAATATTTTTATTAGTTATATAAATTATGATTTTCTTTTTTTTTTCTATTAATAATATTATTAAAATAATAGTAATAACTTAATTATTTTCTCTATTAATAAGTAGATAATAGGGAACAAAGAGAGATAGAGAGGGATGAAAGAGAATTGAGAGGAGATTCATGAGATTAGATTGCTTAATTTTTCTTTACTTTTTCTATAGCTATCTTTATAATAAGACTATAGATTGACTGCCCTTTTTATCTCACTCAATTAATTTTATTTTATTTATTATTTTTCAATTAAATTGTTTGATTGAATCATGCCAAAAAAAAATATTTAATTTAATTTTATTGAGTTTAATTGAAATATAAAAATTTTAATGTCATGGTTAGTCCTCTTTAAAATATTAAGTGATTTTCTAATATCAAACAAGTTTAGAAAGAAAATAAATTATTAATTTAATAAAAATAGTAAAATCTTATTACAAACTAATCAAAGAGATTTTTATTCAAATATTTGTTGGAAGTGATTTTGATATATGTATAATATTTTTTTTTACTAGCAATTTAATTATATAGATTAATTTTTTTTTTAATTTAATAGTATTAAAATCATTTCAAGAATTATAAGTTTTGAATTGTATTTCAGTTAGAATTAAATTAAAAAAAAAAAAAAGCAATTCAAATATATTGATGTATATAATGTTATTTTTAATATTTATTTTCAATGTAAAAGAAAAATTATTAAAAAAAAAAAGAATTGGGAGAGAAAGGAAGAGGGGTAATTAATTAGACGCTTAGAAGAAGAGTGATGACTGGAAGAAAAAAAAAAAAAAAAAAGTATGACCTTTTTCTCTTTATTATGCTTCTCAACCAATTTTCTGCTTTCACACGCAACCGCTGTCAAGGCATCGTACGGTCTAACCTTTTCATATTTATAGATATATATATTTCATAATAAAAAAATATATGTAAAAATTTTAGGAAATAGGGCTATTATAATGAAATAAATTTTAAAATTTTTAGAAAGTATATTATAATAATATCATTAAAAAAAATAATAGACAACGAAAGAAAATATAAAAAATAAAATGAAAATATAAGAATTAAAAAATAACTTTTTTAAATAAAGAAATTATTTTATTAATTTTATTAATTTTTAAAAATTAAGTAATAATTATCTTAAAAATTACAAAAATCAAAAGGGCATTTGTCCACCATGAATATTCAGAGATTAATAAGTTTTTTATAAATTATATTTTTAATTGTAATCAGTATAATTACTTAATTAATTATATAATGTAAATAACATTTATAATAACGAAATAACTAATCCAAAATATATTATGGGGTGTTTATTGCCACAATTGAAAAATCTGGAATTGACAAATTCAATATATTGTTAATTGAAAAAAATGAGTTAGGCTTAAAATGAGTTGGAAAATTTGAGTATTTGAATTAATCGAGTTTTTAATATTAAAATAAATAGTTGTGTTTTTTTTAGTGTTTGGATAAAATAGATGATTAAAATATAAAAAGACTAAAATGGTATCAAAGTAATAAAATAAAAACTAATCTCTTCTTTCCTCAAAATAATTATCATTAATCACTCTCATTAAAATATGTAGACTTATGAAAAAAATTGGTTTATATTTAAAATTTATTTAAATAGCAGAAAGAAACATTAGTGAAAACACAATTATGTTAATACACTTGATTTCATGATTTTTTTAATAAAATTTTCACTAATTCAGATAAATATTAATTTCACTAAAATTAACTTAACCCAAACAGTAAAACTTCATAAAAATTATTAAAAAATCAAAAATTAAGAATATACATTCAAGTATAATTCATATATTCAACACAAACCATAACAGAAAAACAACAAAGACAAAAGTTAAAATATAATTGTATTCAGCGGATTCAGAAAATAAAAATAAATTAACAATAAATAAAATTAAAAGTCAAAATTTCAGAAAATACAAATAAACAAACGCAAAGAAAGAAGAAAAGAAATACCTAGAAAAATAAGAAGAAAAGAAATATCCAAACAATGAAGAAGAAAATAAATCTAAAGGCAAAAATTTTCAAACAATCTAACGCAACTCTAAGATTTTCAAGAGAATAAAAAAGTAAAGAAAGAAGAAGAAGAAGCAGTTCCAACAGTAAATACACATGCAGTCTAGGGTTTTCAAAGAAATGAGTAAATGAAAAGAAGAGATAAAATGAAAATAAAAGAAAGACAAAAGATATCAATACCATAAAATAATTAGGGTATTTTTGTCTTAAAATCATTAAAAAATACGATATTCTCCAACATGATTTGAAAAGCTACTCTGAGTAGTGTTGAAAATTCAGCGTTTTATCTCTTAAAAATCGTCAGTCGTGATTTTAAATAAATATCTTTATGTTCTTTAAAATCAAGATTGACGATTTTTTTTTCTCCAACGCGAGTTTCTTTCTCTCAGATGTGCAAATAAACACTCCGTATGTTTAATTGTGTTGGTTATAATTTATAATGATTATATTTTTATTAATAATAATAAACTATATTAACAATATATCAATTTGATTATGTTCAATTTTCTAGCCATTTGTATTTTGATTCTGATATTATTCTAAGAGTGTAAATTTAATTAGTTTAAATTTTAATTTTAGTTTAACTCCATTAACTAAATTTTTAGAGGGAGCCAATTTGACCTAGCTTGATTTAATTTTTTTGAAAATTATGAGATATAGGGTTCACATACACTCATAACTGGTGTGCTAATCTAAATCGATAAATGAGTAATTAATTAATTAATTAATAATAATAATAATAATAAGTTAAAATATATATATATATAGATTTTGATAATCATTGTTATCAAATCAAATAATAAGTTAAAATTTTTATTTTTTATTTAAATAATTTATTTTTAATTTTATTTACATAATTTTTTTAAAAATTATTTATTTAATTAAATTTAAATTATTAATTTTTCAATTGATGTCCGTGAGACAGGTGTTAGAAAAAACCTTTTAGTTATAATGCCAAATGGAAATAGATAGATATAATGACTAATGGAAACTATTAGAGCAATGAAGGGAAGAGAGAGAATGGAAAGGAAATAAATGTGTCCTTTTATTTGGAACTTTGTGACGAATAATGATAATAAGCAGTGAAATTTTTAAAATTCTTGTCCTTTAAGTTTAAACTTACAAAATATCAAATGTGAAACAATGAATGAACTAACCAATGTTGGACCATCAATGCTTCTTTTTTAGGTCTTCTAGAGTTTCATTTTTTCAAAAAAAATATATTTTCCTATTGAAATCATTTGATCTTTTGATTGATAAATGAATTTGAAGAGCTTTAATTGATTAATAAGTGTTGATCTTCTAGCGTTTCATTTTTATTTTTATTTTTATTTTCCAATTGAAATCATTTCTTTTAATAAGTGTTGTTCTTCTATTCATATGCCTTTTTATTCATTTTTCATTATTTTTTTTTTATTTTGAAACTAATTAACTTTCTCAAAAATAAATTGAAAATAACTAGATTTCTTAAAAAAAATTAATATTAGAGTAATTAGTAAGTAATTTAATTTTAATTTTATAATTTGAACATAATCAATTTTTCTAAAAAATTCTTAATTTTAATACAATAAATATTAGATTTAGGAGTATTAATTTTAATATCATTTGATATTTGCTGTTGAAATTAACTATTAATAATAAATATATCTATAGTATCAAATATCAACATATGTTAATAGCATGTTAATATATTGAGTATTATTAAAAACTAGTACGATTATACCTATTTTTTTAAAAAAAGATAAAATTAATATGATTACCAAAATTTAGCTTGAAAGACCACATTATGTTAATTAAAATAAATAAATTATCATTGAAAATCTATTAATTATTGGTAAATTGGAATTTAATTGTAATTGAGTTACTAGCTTAATGATCAAATATATTTTATAATATAAATTTTTAAATTCTGATATATATAAAAATTAAAAATAAAAATAAGTGTTATTACGCATATTATATTATTAATTTAATTATTAAATTAATTAAATTGACTTATTTTTAAATTTGCTTATAAATAGAGTTTCATACTTTTGATATAATTTCACGATTGTAAAGAAATTTCAACTAAAATTCAATTCAGACAAAAAAAAATTTTAAACTCGTGAATATCGATCACGTTCGTAAAATCTAATATGCTTAGAGATAGAGAGATTTTTGATAGTCGTGAAAATTTATTCATGACTGTGAAGACATATCATTCACGCTCGTGAAATATCGTTACATCTATGATTGGTGGTTGGGCTGTTAAAATCAGCAAACTCTAAAAAATTTATTGTCATTAGAGAAGAACGGTCTTATTTTTACTCCATATTTTATAGGCTATAAATATTTGAAGATTTGAAAATAAAACTAATTTTGAAAAGTCATTTAAAATGCAAACTCTCTAACTCTTATTCATACTATGTTTTTGTGCTATTTTTAAACACTTGATTCTCAATCTCATATTTTAAGTGTTATTTCTTGTGAACATTATTTGTGTTTCATCTATAATCTTTCAAATAGTTTGTATTAAGTTGTGAGATACTATCTATATTCTTTTGTGTGGAGGATATTGTGAGTGTTGACTCATTATTAAAAGGCGAAATTAAATCTATTATAATTAGTTTGGATGATATACTCAGTTTTAATGAAATCTCAATATATAATTGATATTGAGAGAAATAGATATAGGAAAGACAGTTGTGCTCTGAACTATTGTAATTAATTGAATTTTTTTTAAACTTTATCTCTTTCAGCTTGAATTTATTATATATATTGCATATAAGTTATATAATTACATTAAAATTTTTAAACTCTTATTCACTTCTCTATAAAAATATTGTCATATAATTTCAACAATAATAATGCAAATTAAAATTTCTAAATTTGACTTCAAATTTTAATTACCACTAAATTATTATTTTAAAAATGAGAAGTCAATTACTGAACACAGACCTACCATAAAAATGAGAGGTCCTAATGTGTTTTTTTTTTCTTTCAAATGTTATAGTTGCATAGTTCCTATAGGCACATGTCTTTCTAATTTAAAGCTAAAAGAAAAATAAATTGACAAGCATGCTTTGTAATTTGTTTTTTCTTGAAAGGGATAGGCAATATTTAATGTATTAGGAAATGGCACGACAATACAAATCATACCAATAAACAGGTGCAACGGCCCTTTTAAATTTCATCAATTCAACTGTGACCCACCTTGTTAGTGTATCTCATTTCAATTTTATTTTTCTTATTGCTAATTTAACTCCTTGCTTGGTCAATTTTACTTATTTATTAAATTATACATATAATAATCAAATATTTATCTTATAATAAAAAAAATAAAATTTAAACTTAAATATTTTTCTATTAATTTTTTATTTATTTGGTCAAGAAATAATACTCAAATAAACTTACAATTATATTTGAAATTACATATATATTCTCTACAAAAAAATTTAAATGTCTTAAAAATATATTCATTAATTTTTAAATCTCTTATATTATGCAATAAGTATTTAAAATTTGTAACTGCAAGCATTTAACCCTTCTTATAAGTTATTAATAGATAATTACAATATCAATATCTATTAATTCAAATAATAAAAAAATTATTTTTTTCAAATAAGATCTCGAGTCAAGCTTTTTGTAAATAAAAAAATAAATATTATAATATTTATATTTATTGTGAATCTCTTTTTTAATTAAAATATAAATTAATTAAATTTAAATATTACGTAGTCATAAAAAAAAAATTAAATAATCTCAATTGTTAAATGAAACAACTCTTCAACATAAGAATGTCAATAGTACAAGTGAAGCTTAATATTAATTATTACATTATTAGGAAGATGGGTCACATTAGCATTCTTAACTAATGATATTTTATTTGTTAATAATTATTAATTAATGGAAAATTTTTATAATAGAACTTGTGACATATTTCTTGTGCTTACTTTTTGATAGCAGCCTATGTGTTGACACAATGCTTAATATTCAATGTTAAATAGAGAATTTTTTATATAAGAGAAATGGTCAATTGTCACTAAAAGGTCATTCCCAACAATAATAGATCAATTTTATATAATATTAAACTAAATCCAAATCTTTGAGATATTGTCCACTTTTGTTTTCTTATGAACTCGTAATTTTATTCTTTAATATAAGGAATCTTGTTAGAAGAAAGTTCCCCTAATTCTTGTTCAATGCATGCAAATTAGGAGAATAAAATGGAAAATTTAAAAATGAAAAGAAATTTTTACAGTAAAATTTCTATCATTTATTTGCTTGGTAATAAATCTAAGTTATTTAATTTGTTTAACAGTTTGTTTAATGAGTATTCTAAGAGTATTTATTGAAAAATAAAAAATTTAAATAATATTAAATAAATAAATTAAATAAATAAAAAATAAAAATTTTGATTTATTACTTGATACGGTAGTTATTAATTTATTATATAAAAATATAACTACGTTAAAATTTTTATTTTTTTATTTAATTTATTTTAATATTAATTTATTTATATTTATCTGAAATAATTATTTTATAACTAAATTTTTATTTGAAATAAAGGACAACCATTAGTTTAAAATTTAAATGTGTAATGATGTTTTTGTGTCTAAATAATTCGAATTTATATTATAATAATATCTATTTTTAAATATAACTTTTAAAATAATAAAAATTAAAAATTATATTTTTGAGTCTTCAAATTCATGCCTTTTTTTTTTTTTTATCATTTTAATTTTCAAGATAAACCAACATTAATCCTAAAAAATAGGTTTCCTTTAAAAAAAAATCTCCAACATTGGATCATAATAATAATTTTTTTTCCAAAAGAAAGTCATTCCAATACATTTAATTAATGTAAAAATGTATCTGTTGTAGAAATGAAAACATATCGATGTGAATAAGAGAAATATATTCATTTTTTATTTAAAAATTTCTCGAAATCTATTAATATATATATACATATATTCAATCTCAATATAAAAAAAGATAAACTATATAATTTAGTTATTGAAATTTGATAAAATAAATAATTTATAAATTTTGAAAAATAATTTTTTAGTTTCTATATTTTAATTTCGTCAAAATAATTAGTTATTTTGTTATTTTTTTTTCATTTTTTCTATTAAAAAAATTATATTTCTAAAATGCCCTCATCCTTAACTTCAAGATTTTTTTCTTCATTTTCTTTCTATTTTCTTTTCTTTTTTCTCATTTTTTTTTCATTTTCTTTTAATTTCCTTTATTTTCTTTTCATTTTCATTTGTAGTAAGCTTGCATTCTATTATTTTCTTTTTTCATTAATTAGTTAATTAATTAATTAATTGTGTAAATTTTGATTTATTAAAATTGAAGGAAAAATATTTATGAATACATATTGTTATTGGTAAAATTATGTGAATAATAAATGGTTTGATGACAGTGAAAAGTAAAGATTTATAAGTTTTTATGCATAAAAAAAATTGATGAAAAAATAAAAATTTTTTAAATTTTTTTATAAATATTTAAATGTCAAATTGAGTGGTAGAACCATTTTTTGAAGGAATTAAAATAAAGAGATTAAATAATTATTTTTTAAAATACATAACTTATTTTATTAATTTTATTAAATTTTAGGAATTATATAATAATTTAGTTTAAAAAAAATTATATAAGTAAATATGATTTTTTGAAAAAGAATGAGGACTCTAAGAGGTAAAAAGTAGAAGGTGCTCAAATCATCCATCATAATAATTTTATATTTTTTTGGAGGGAAGATAAAAAAAATAATAATAGAAAATGTAAAATATAAGATTAAAAATTTTTTAGGTAGAATTGAAGTACCTTTTAATCTTTTAGAATTAGCCCTTTTTAAGAATTATACTTTTTGTGAAGAAGAAAAATAATTAAAAAAAGAAATAATGATGATCATATTGCCCTTTTTGTAACGCCCGCCCTCCCTTACCTTTTACGCGTTTTTCGAGCTATCCTTAGTACTTACAACTACTACTCCTGCCTTTTCACGGAACTCTTCTTTTTCACACCTTCCTCTCCTCACGCGCTCTCTCTGCACGCGTTTCTGTTCACCAATTTCCCTAATACTCCATTCGGAAAGTATGAAATTAGATTTACAATTAAAATTAAAATTTTTAATTTTAATATTTTACAGCTATTTATAATTAGAATTGAAATTCTAACTATAATTTAATAAAATTATAATATAACTAAAAAATTAATTTTATAATTTTATTTTCAACTCAAAAGAATTATAATTTTATAATTACTATTATAATTCTTTCTCCCACCGACATTCTCCGTATCACCACCACCGTCACGTCCATCTCTAGAGTCATCATCGGCAATGGTGGTCCATCATTGCCGGCGACGGTGATTTGCTATTACCGACGATGACGGTGGCTCGTCAAACCATCATCGCCAGTGATGATGATTCGCCACATTGCCACCGCCAATAGTTCACCACTACTTCCAATTCAAACAAACGCTTTCATCATCACTAATTTTTTATTTAATTTCAATTTCAATTTTTTGTGTAAAATAAACGTTAAAATTACAATTTCAATATAATTTTAATTCTAAAAAATTAGAATTGGAATTGAAATTTTCAATTCCGATTTCAATTCTTATCCCCAAACGGAGCTTAAAATATTTTAATATATTTTACTAAATTTTAAATATTATTATTAAAAATTATGATTCAATAAAAAATAATAAAAGATATTGTATATATTAATTTATATAAATTTTTAATCTATATATATAAATATAATAATAAAAAATAAGCTGATAAGATAATTTTATATAAATTTAATTTTTTAAAAATAATTTTATATATATTTAATTTAAAAAATTATTTGATACATTATGAAAATTTTGTAAATAACTTTTAGCTAAATTTTTATTATATATATGTATGTGCAAATTTGAAGATTATTTAAAATTGAATGGTTCAAATATGTTGATAATTAATTTATATAATTAATTAATATGATCTTAATATGACTTATTTAATATGACACTAATTATATTTTAATTTTTTAGATATATCATATGATATCCATAAGTCTATTTAGAGGTGACATCAATTCGATTTAAAGAGTTATTATTAAACTAAATCAATATTTTTTTGTTTAAAAATTTTCAAATCAAAATAAATTATCATTACAATTAAATCGTCAGTTTTAATTTGATTTGAATATTTTTACTTTATTGTTTTTAAACCAATTTTTTTTGATAAATTGTTATTATTTTATTATAAATTTAAGAAAAAACAAGATATAATATTGATAATGAAAAAATTTTTAAAATAGTTCAATATTATATAATTCAAAATTTGTCTATTTTATTAATTAACATACTCAAAATTTATATTTTTTTTTCAAAAATTAGACTTTTTATTTATTTTTAATTAATATTTATAGATGATATTTTTTTAATTTTAAATTAATATTAAATTAAAAACTATGTAGTTGTATATAAAATAAAATCAAATATATTTAATTATAATAATAATAATAATAAATAATATATATATTTCTGTTTGAAACCGAAAAAAAATATTTAAACTACAAATTAAATCGAATTTTCAGTTTACTATATTTTTTAAATCAAATCAAATCAAATAAATTATAAAATCATCGATTTAGATTTAATTTGATCAATTTAATTCGGTTTAACTTTCACCTTTAAGTCTATTAGTCTTAGACTAATTCGAGTTCTATCTGAAATAGACCTACAAAAGAGTGAAGCTCTAACAATATTTAAAAATAAATTTTAAAAATAAATTATCTTTAAAAATACAAAAATATTTAAAAAAAAAAGATTTTGCCTATTTGGAACATATGTAAGACTTATTGAGCGAATATATTTAATTTAATAATTATTTTTTTTTATTCTCATGCATAAAAAAAACTCAAATAATTAAAAAAATTGGTATGCTACTATTTTTTAGGCAAACATTAATTATTCGCTAATCCAATATAAAATAAGACATTAATATGAAAATTAGTAATTTTGCAAGAAAAATATATAGTTCTAATATTATTAATAAAATAAATGGATGACTAAAAAAATCATAATTAGCCAATATAAAAATCCCAGTCATAATTATAATATTAATTATAATATATGTGTTAATTGTAAATAGCATTATGATGTATAATAACAAATGAGTTTCAATTATTTAGTGGGTCCATTATGGGAAGGTTGATAGATGATCTAATGGTTAACATGATTTTCTTTTATCCGCACGGTCTCGATGTGAGATAATCATGGCCGTCAATTCTCGTTGAAAATTTTTCTCCAAATTGTCGCGAGATATTTAAATTATCAGTATATGAGAAGATATAGATGTAAATAAAAAAAGCTGACGCGTGCAACTTAGTTCTTTCCTTTTCCGGTGACTGATCGAAAAAGTGGAAGTTTGAAAGGTAGAGAGAGAAACAGAGACTTAACTTTCCGCATTTATTATCTCTCTCTCTCTCTCTCTCTTCTTTTTTATTACTAAATTACCCTCTCTCTTTTCACCATTTTTCACAATTGCCATTTCCATTTCCCTATTCACCTTCTAAGTTCGTACTAAGCCAGAATGTTTTCACTTTTTATTTTTTATTTTATTTTTTTATCTCCATATCTATTCAGCTAAAAATTTATTGATAAATATTTATATTTTTTATGGGTTGGGTCACAATTTCAGTTTATAAATAGTATGAGTTAAAAAATTATATTTTTATATAATTTAATACTATTTTTGAAATTTAAATTTAACTCATGAATAAATTTACAAACAATAGTTAATTTATTTGACAAATTTTTTAAATGTAGTTGTTAATTTTTTATTTTTAATTATTGCATTAGACTCCTACTTATTTTAATAAAATATTAATAATTATATTAAAAATAATATTTAATTAAAAATAAATATTAATATTTATTTTTAATAATCAATAAATATGATAATACCAACCATTAATAATAATTTTACTGAAAATTTATAATAATGGCCTATCATCTAACATTTATTAATAATATATAAAAATTAGTATTTATTATGTATAATTAAATCAAACAAGCCTAATATTTAGTTTTGAAAATTGAAAGCAATATAATTTTTTAAAAATTTGGAAGTAAAAATTTTTTTTAAAAAAATATAAATTACTCCCATAGGGATCCTCCCTAAGCATATTGTAATGATTGATAATACATTTATATAATTTTACGTTATTATTAATGAAGGTAAAGAAAAATATATTATATTATCCATCAAACTTGTAAATGGCAATGGCAATAATAATAATTATTATTATTATTATAATCAAGTTGATAAGGTAATAAGATTTGATAAACATAGAAGTATTGTATAATTCGAATAATTAATTTATATAATATTTTTACAAATCAAGTTATTTTTATTGATTAATTATTATTTTATTACATATTAATTAATTTTCATTTATACTTTATGACCACACTGATCCAAAAGATTTTAACTTGATGAAAATTTCAACACAAAACTTTCAATTACGCATCATTCTCGTTTAAAAGTTTAATAATATTTTATATCATGGAACCATTTAGCCTTTTAATTAAATATTTTTTAAATTATACTAATTATAGTTTAGAATTTTTCACCAATATTTAATTGATCTAAATAATAAATATTCTGACAGCTTAAATAATAATTTTTATGGCTTAAATTTGAATCAATAGTAGTTGAATATAAGATGGTTAAAAAAAAAAGAAAAGAATTGGTCTTCCAATGTATAACTCTTTCTAGGAGGCACCAACATAATACAATGAAAGAGTCTTCCCTTCAACTATATATGCAATATTAATTTTTTATTTTTAAGGGTTTCGTATTGTTAATAATTATTATTAGTGGAAAGGATAAATTTTTTATGAGACATTATATTTATTTTTAATAAATCGCACAATTAGTTAATTAGAAGATAATTTAAATTTGAGATTTTTCTTTAAAAAATTTTGTTTTTTACCACCAAATTAGATTTTTATATGAAAAAAAAAATAATATTAATTGGTTAGTCATAATAAGAAGAAAATGAATTTTTTTCTATATATAATGACACTATTCTAGCTTCATTTTGAATATCTGAGATGTATGCAATAATTAATTAGAAATTAAAATGCTATCAAATGTGTAAAGAATCTATATTAAAAATGCATATTAATTACATTTATTTGGTCAAACAAAAGAGTAATAAATCAAATAGAAAGTTGCTTCTTCCACCTTGCTATTGCCTGAAATTAGTTTCAAATTGTTTTTTCTAAGAAAAACTGATCAAGAATTTTCTAGAGGAACACGTTATCAAATTCTCTCTTATGTTAACAAATAAATTTACAATTTATTTTTTTAGATTAATGTTGAAAATCTAAATTAATAAAAAAAATGTATTAATAATATGCGAAGAAAATCTTATTTTCTATATTTTAGATTTAAGAAATGATTTTTATTGTTAATATATTGTATGGTTATCTTACAAAATAAAAAATTATTTATAATTATACTCTATGAATAGACAATATAATTTTATTGTCAATAGTAACCATTTTCAAGTTAAAAAATAATAAGAAATTTAGAAAATAAAAATAAAATGAGTTTAGATAGATATCATATAATATTATTGTCTCTAATTGAGTTGAAATTGTCTATTAATGGAAATATTGTGTAATTTTTTTTTTCTATATTGCACTAGTTATGAGTGGTTATAATGTTTGAATTTTTACTAAAATGGAGAATATTTATGTAAGAGTTTGATTTTCTATTTTTTTTCCCCAAAGATATTCATAATTAATTAACATGGAAATTACATATTGTTCTAAACTCAAGATTATTGGGTAAATAAATTACAAAAGAAAGAAGAATTTAGGATTTTCTTAACCAAATTATTGACTATTAAATTACATTTTTATTTGACATTAAAAAAAAGAGTGAAAATACCAATTAAACGAGAAGCATCCATCAAATATTAAAATAAGATAATAAGAGAGTTAATGTTTCGCGGACTGTATTAATAATATTCAAGGCATCTCTCTCAAAAATAATATTTTTATATTCTTTATGGATAGCTAATTGTATAGCCACCCGCAACACTAATGCTTCCAAAATAGCAGCATCAGTAATAAAAAGAAAATACCGAATAGTCCAGAAAATAATTTTTGAGGAATGATCTCTAATAATGATCACATAACTGCTTAAGTGATGGTGTTTATCCACAGCTACATCAAAATTTAATTTTAATACATTAATAGGAGAAAGTTCCCACAACATAATCGCTGTAGTAGATTGAATAGACATATGAGTAGTAATATGGAAATCAAATTGAAGAGTAGTATTAAAAGCAACATACTGAGCATAAGCTCTAGAATAAATATCCATAATAAATAGATCTTCATGATTAAAAATGAGATGATTTTTGACCTTCCAAATTTACTACATAATGTAAATTGAGAATAATAGAAAATGGTTATCAACAAGATTAGCTAATAATGAATCAACCATAGATTGCCATATTTCAAAAAAATTCTCCCCTTGAAGGAGTAAAGATCTCATCCTTAAATTTGAATGGAGCCATATAGCAATAGTCTTAGGACATTTTAAAAAAAATATGATCAATAGTTTCCAAATCACCACAAGTAGGACATTCCCTTAAATAATCATGAAAACAATTAGCCAAATTTGCTCCAACAGGAACCGCATTATGTAATACTTTCCAAAGAAAAAATTAAGCTTCCAAGGCAACTTCAAATTCCAAATTTGTTGCCAAAATTTAGAATTTGGAATAGAACCACGCTCAAAATTATATTTAAGTGATAGAGCAACTTAGTAACTTGATTTAACCAAATAAGTACCAGAATTAGAGAAATGTCATACCAATTGATCATGAGGACCAATAGAACTAATAAGTAAAGATAAAATAACTATTGCACCAATTGATCATGAGGACCAATAGAACTAATAAGTAAAGATAAAATAACTATTGCATCTTGTCTTTGAAATAAATACTTCACACGATCAACATTCCAAGATATTCCATCAGCAGCAAAAAGCTCAAAAACCCAAAAAATAGGATAAGACTGACCTTGAGTAGTTAACTACGGAGTAAATGAAGTTTTGGATGGAATCCATGCATCAGATTTACAAGCAATGCTTCTACCATTACCAACTTGCCAACAAACTCCATATTGTAAAGGTTTCCTACCATACAACAAACTATGCCAAGCCCAAGTAGGGTTAGCTCCAAGTCTAGCTTCAAGAAAATTACAATATGGAAAATATTTAGCTTTAAGAACTGTAGACAACAAAGAAGATTGATTATTTAGAATATGCCACCCTTGTTTAGCTAAAAGGGTCAAATTAAAATATTCAACATCACGAAAGCCAAGCCCTCAGTATTTTTATTATGACAAAAAATCTTCCATGAAATACAATGCTATATTTTTCCCCCTTCTTTTTGACCCCACCAAAAATTGGCAATCATTTTATTAAGACTTTTACAAATAGAGATAAGAAGTTTAAAGCAAGACAAAGCATAAATTGGAATAATAGAAGTAATAGCTTTGATTAATACTTCCTTACCTGCAACAGATAAGCACATTGCCTTCCTCACCTCCCACTCTACCCATTGAACCCTCCTTATAAGGCATTTCTCGCCTAGGACGACCTCTACCTCATCCACGACCACGTCTCGGAGGCATCGTTGAACTGATAACGAAAACAGAGTAACTTTAGACTCATAACACCAGTTTAACATAGATTTATTCCAAAGAATACATAACATGATGAAACAGAATCCTATGCTCTGTAGTTATCTTAATCAGAAATTCATGCTAGGGAACTTACATATCTTTCTCTTTATCTTATGGTTGAGAAACCTATAGCTTTGATACCACCTCTGTTATACCTCAAAACTACTGATACGATGGTTTTAAGGCAAGGGTAGGCATAAGGCCACCGTACACCCGTAGAACTCTTAGCTAACCTGGATCAAACATACAACACATACTAGCATCATGCCAAATATTCATATTTTATATATATCTCATCAACCTGATATGACATTTCTTCTTGTTCCTTACTGATCAAAAGATAATTCTAACATCAATATGGACCAAGGAAAAGTCTATAGTACCATCCATGGCAACAAAAGAATAAGCAACATTACACACATCTACGAAGCTTCTAAGAGTATACTTCTCATAAACATGAATACATATATATAATTCAACTATTATTTAAAAAATATTACATAAAAGAATCTTTTTGTGAAGAAGGAAATCAAGAAGCTTTGTCTTCAAAATTAACTCCCTCTCGAGCTAAGCTAGAACCTGAAATCCACAAAAGAGTGGTGAGCCTTCAACTCAGTAAGATATGAACAATCAGAATGAATAACATATATATAATACTTAAATAACTTAAATAGCAAATCTTGAACATGTACCTGGGTACTAGAAAAAAATCTTAACATATACATTAATATCATAAGTGCTTACAAAGGGTAACACTATCCAATCATTTCATAATACATATATGACTATCAAATCATGATTTTTTTTTAATAACATAAATGCCTATAAAGAATGGCATTATCAAATAAACATAGCATATAACTGATATCATATCATAATGTTTGGGTAGCCTTGCTACTTTCACATGACATATATGCTTGTGCAGGCATATGCATAGAGCTCGTGATCCCCTCTAGGTGGAACACTGATATTATACCCTATCAACCAGGTTTCCTCTGTGCACATTGGATTAATGAATTAACTCTCAATAGCAAAAATGTTATATACTGTATGTTCCGTGATATACATATCATGTATCGGTTTAAAAATAATTAAAAGTGATCAAGAGATCACAACATATGAATAACATATCATATTATGCATATGATACGTGAACGCGGGGAAACATGAGCTATGGGAAGCTTGGAACCGAGCGTATATGATAGGAACTTAAGGATCGTTCACAAATCAAGTATGAAGAAGGAACTTGACCTAATCCAGACCTGTTGGAGAGAACCAAAGCTATCAAAAGTTAAAGCAGCTTGACCCAATTCAAACCTTGTTGAAGAGAACCAAAGCTATCAAGTTTTTGGACGCCACAAATTGCCTTGATAAGTCTAGATTTGAGTTCCTAGCAAAGAACCAAGAAGAATTCCTTTCAAAGAAAATTCTGAATTTTCATTCAATTTTTTAATGTCTCAAGCCTAATACAAATCTGTCTATCTATAGACTTGGAACATCCCTCCAAGAAAAATAAAAGTCACTTACATTAAATTTAGATAAGTTTGCATTCCCTAGGTACTTGAAACATCCCTCCAAGAATAGGAAAAGTCATTCTAATTCCAAACTAACCAGATTCAATGTACTTGAAACACACTAAAATATAATTATACTAAATAAATATTTTAAGACCCAAAATTAAGCACATTATAAATGCAAATTCGGACTTAAAGCTATTTCAGCCCAAAACTAAAAATAAAAAGCCCAAAAGTCAACTTATTATGTAAAAAAGGCTTCTTTCACGAATGTCTAGCAAATGAGCCTTCAATTCATGGGCTTTAACCCTTGTTCTTCCAATTCCAAGCC
>CANXYC011719627.1:0-17238 GCA_948193065.1 Aleurites moluccanus
ATATATATATTATGACTCACTGAGTATAAAGTTATACTCACCATTTCAGTGGTTCTATATTTTCAAGACCTCAGTAAGGAAGTCATCCATTGGCTATACCATCTCCAACCTTGGATCAGATGTACATATTAGAGGTCACTCCTATGTATAGAGTTCCTTGGTATATAATGTATAGAGGTTTGAATTGACTTAAGTTAAATGTTAAAATGATCAAATGGTAAAATGATATGACATGGATATGTATACGTATTGTACATATATATGATATATGATCTTGAGATGATATGTATATGTTTTATGAGATGAATGGAAATATTGAAGTGCATTTTGAGTTCTAATTGATCAATGGAGGATATAAGGGGATGTATGTTATATTGGGAGTACATTTTTATATGTTTTTCGGATAGCTTAAGTCAGAGTTACAAAGGAAACTCTGTCAGTTTTTCTATATGAATATTTGGTAATATGATGATTTTTAAAAAAAAAATTATCACCTAAAATGTATCACAGGTTAAGTAATGAATGTAAATGTTTAAGTATGGGTTCTTCGAGGTACTGGTGGCTTAGGCATTACCCGTACCCTAGGACCGTCATAGTCTAAAGTTAGGCTGTGACACCCTCAGGCTGAAATCTAACCCTCTTTCGATAACAGTCGATAACTGCTTGGTGTCTCGTATGCCAATCCATACCTAAAATAACATCTAGCTCTAATAAAGGCAACTCAATCAAATCAGCACGCAAGATGTTATCATTAATTTCAATTATACAGTTCGGATAGTAATAATCCACATCAACACTCTCACCTATAAGAGTAGCAATCATCAAAGGCACATCTATCAATTTGCTTTCCTTATTCAATTTAGGTGCGAAGTGTGGTGATATAAAGGAGTGAGTAGCACCCAAATTGAATAAGGCATCTGCAATCTCATTCTGAGTCAAGATAGTACTTGTAACCATGTTGTCTGATCTCTGGGCCTCCTGGGTGTTGACTGCAAATACTCTGCCCTGACCCTTACCAGCTGGAGCCTGACTACCACTAGGAGCCTGTCCTCCCCTGCCTCTGCCTCTGCCTGTAGCCTCTCTGCCTATGTTCTGACTCGCCTGAACCACTGGCTAAGAAACCATAACAGATGGTTGCTGATCAACCCTCAATGGACACCTGATAACATAATGGCCCAGCTGGCCACACCTCAAACAAGCACCAGTCTATCGCCAACACTCCCCTCCATGTCTCCAATCACAAAACCCACAACTAGGAATGTTGGGTGTCTGTGTAGTTGGTCTCGAAGAACCCTGAGAATATACAGGTGCTAACTGAACCACAGGCGGTCCCTTACTCTGTATCCTCCTCCTTTGACTACTAGTAGATGATCTCTTATCAAACCGAGGCACTGGCTCTGACTGCCTAGAATGGGAGCTACTCTCCCCCCTCCTAACCTGTGATCCTAAACCCCTTTTCCTCTTCTGCTCCCTCTTAGCTCTCTTAGCCTTATACTTTTCTTCCATCTGTGTGGTCTTATCAATCACTGTCATCAAAGAAGAAAACTCAGTAGCCAGTAAAGCATTATGTAATATAGCATGAAGACCCCTCTGAAACCTACTAATAAGATCAGCCCCTGTAGGTACAATATGAGTAGCATATCTACTCAACCTGATAAACTCCTCTGCGTACTCCTCAACAAACCTATTGCCCTGCTCTAACTACTCAAATTGAATAAGATTCTGGGTCTTCACTCCCTCTGTAATGAACTCATCAAGAAGACCCTGCCTAAACTCTGCACATGAAGGTGGATGCTCACCATAAAGCCTAGGCTCCATCCTCCTCGAAAATCAAGTCCATGCCTTACCCTTCAGTAATAGCCCAACCAACTCAACAGCTCTCAACTCTGAACATGGTAGCCTCCTCACTACCTTCTCTACCTCTTCTAAGAAATCTACAGGATCAGTTCCTCTGTCTCCCCTAAACTCAGGTAGGTTCAGCTTCAGAAAGCTAAACATCGATACTCCACCCTCCTCTATCACTCTCCGGCCTCCCTGTACAGCAGGCTCCCATTGAGCCCCCAACTGGCTGCACAGGAGCCGGTACCACTGGAACTACCTCTGGTATTACAGGTGGGGGCACTACTACTAGAGCTGGTGGTGGAGGTACATATTGATGCTCCCATCTCAAATTAGCCATCATTCTTCATAACACCATCAGTCCCCTCATCATCTCCACTCTCCAGGGGTCATCGCCCCTCTCTGAATCCTCTGAAGTTCGTTGGGATATAGACGAACCCTCTGACACTGCAATCTCCCTCACCAATGACTCATTGGAGGCTACCTCTGCCTTTCGGGTATCTCTGTCTCTATCATCAGACATCTCTGTAATCTATCAGGAAAAATAGAAACAACCTTAGAAAATGACAGAAATGCAGAATAATAACATATAACAAATGATAACAGCAAAAGATGTCAAAGGAAATCTTATGCTCCATGGTATACTTAATTCTACCCCATTCTGTACTTAGTCACTATTCCTCTATAATTTAGGTACTATTCATCTGTAACCTAAGTTCCACTTTTATAACCTAGAGCTCTGATACCACCTCTGTCAGGACCCGTTTCCAGATCGCGACGGTCTTAGGGCATGGGAGATGCAAATAGCGATCGGCGCCCATAGAACCCAGTATCACATGCACAACTTATAAACCACAATATATTATCCATTTTAGTTAGTTACCATCCATTCTGTTATTCTATAATTCATTCTGTAAATTACTGCAATTGGCTGTAATAATCCATATATCATATCATATAAACATCATATAACTCATATATCATCAAATATCATATATATACATGTTCATTTCCTAGCTAACCAATACATACCCCATGGAGCAGCTAGATTATGAACATCAAAAGAATAATACAAAACAGAATATATACATCAATAATGCTAGTAGAAATCCTCTGATGACAGACGACAGGATTTTACACTCTACTCCTCTCCTGAAATGGTTAAACAAAGAAAAGGTGAGTATATAAGATACTCAGTGAATCTATATGCATCAACAATAAAACATTAGGTAGCAATGAAGCAATGGTATCAATAGGTCGAATAACAGTATACAAAATCTATAATAAGTCACACTATAGCCAAAGAATAAAGTATAGGCTCGGTATCATATGGAAAGACAGATAAAGGGATGGACTGTATGAAATCATATAATCTCCAGTATAATCAGTATGGACCATATGTGAACATATAGGTCTCCAGTAGCATATCAATATCAATGAGTATAAGACTGATCATGTCTTATGGCCAAGACCATAATCCCTCACAGCTAGGGCATCAGTAATACAATGTGCACATCGCCGACAGTATTTTGCCACTACCTTGTCGGGTCGGTAGCTCTATCAAGACACATTAGGATCAATATCAATAAGCAACATATCAATGGATATCATTATGCAACAATGGCATCCTCCATATCAATAAGCTTAATATCAGTCAATCAATTATCAATAGGGTTCATAGCAATGTAAAAGGTGACATATAAACAATGATACATAGTTTGGTATTCAACAAAGACATGGAACAAAAGTTGGCTCAACAAAGGAAAACGATAGGCCAATTGGCATGCCAACGTTACTGGAGACAATGGCATTCAAATGGTAGGCCTATGGAATGCAAACAATAGGCCAAAGATAAAATAAGCTAGGCATTTCATCAAACATATAGTGGGCATACAATTACAAGCCAATAGGTTAGGTTAGGGTACAAAATTGACTTGCCCAATTCAACCAACAACAAGCCACATTTGCAATAATAACATAGACATCAAAGAAACAATATTAACCAACATAAAAGGGCTCAAATTGGCTATGGAAAACAAGGTAAAAATCAAGAAAAATAGGCAATGTGAATAGTAAACATGGTTCGGCCACTAAGGTGCTTTCATACAAGGTTTCCAATTCCAATTTTAACATAATAGGCATATAAAAGGATGCATATAAGACTCACCTAAACTTCCAAATAGCTTTGGAAAGTCCAATTCCACCCAAATTCACCAATGAAGCCAATAGGCACCCTTATGCCCAAACTTGAATTCTACACCAAACCAATTATCAATTAGCTACCTATTAACATCCAATTAACATATTCTAACATCAATTAACATAATCAAACACTAATTTAAATAGCTAAGTTACACAACTTCCATTAGGTTTAGCTATTTAGGGATTTCTATCAATTTTCATCAATTGATGCAATCTAACTAAAAACTCATCTAATTCAACCTTAATGACATCTAATTGAACTATAAAATCAAACAAATAAATTGGTTACCTTGAATGGGTGATATGGACGAAACTTAGATGGCGATTTCCCTTGAATCCCTTTGTTCCTCCAAGCAATCTAAAGGAAGAAGATGATAAAATAATAATCAAACTCAACTTTTCTATGAGTTTCTCTTAAGAAATTTGATGAGAAATGAAGAAGAATGAAGAATGAAGAGGAAGAAGTGGTTCGGCTAGAAGAAGAAGAAGAAGAAGAGGAAGAAGAAGTTGTCAAATTTTTGCTAAGAGTTGATTAAATAGAAAAATCATATTGGCAAATTACAACTAACTCCTCAAACTTCCATATATCACACTTTGGTCCAAATTCTTCTGTAATTTATTCTGACAATTCTGTCAGGATTTGGATTTCAAAGTGGGGAGTTAATAAGCTTATTTTAATTTATACTTATTTGTAAAAATGGTTTCAGAGTCATTATGTAACTCCGACGGACCAATTTTCACTATTCACCTTAAAGTTCCTTATATTTATGATTTTGCCATTAGTTACTTTTTCAGTGTTCTTAAATATTTTTCACTTCTTTCTTTTTATCAAAATTACACATGCTTTATAGTGATCTTTTACCCCCAGGTCAACTTCAGAAATTCTTTTATTGACCGGACTACTAATTTTTCAACAGTGTTCCCGACACCGCCACTTTTCAGAAAAGTAACTAGTTCTCTTTCTAGTTGTGTCTCTAAAATTATTTTCCATAATTTTAAGACTTTTGAACCACATACTGAAAACTAAATTATGCATATATGTTAGAACTTTTTAGGGTATTACACACCAGTGCCAGCACCACTCGTAGCAGATCCAGTCAGGCCTATATTTTAGGAAGGCTATCATACTATTGATGAAGGCGGGGTAAGCATGTTTAATTTTCTAAAGCTGAATCTGCCAGAATTTAAGGTGACAGAGGAGAATAGCTAATAGATTTCTTAGAACAGATAGAAAAAGTGGTACAGAGACTACCCTATTTAGATGCACGAGCTGTAGAGCTAGTGGGATTACTGCTGAAAGAAAAAGCATGGAACTAATTTTCTAGACATATGGAGACCCAATTATACAGTGATCATCCTCCTACTTGGGCATAGTTTAGACAGGCACTGTTGGATGAGTTTCTCACAGAGGGTGTCAAAGCCATGAATATTATTCAGTTAGAACAGGGAAACAGAAGTGTATACGAGTATGCATATGAGTTTATTAGACTAAGTTGGTATACCACCAAGATAGCACCAATAGAGGTAGATTTGATTAGTAGATTCAGGAGAGGTCTGCATGCATCCCTGCATAATGCTTTGTTGTCTACAGAATTTAGTTCTCTGACAACTATCATTGATAAGGCAACACAGATGGAGGAAAAGTATAGAGAAGAGAGAGAAAAAAAGGATCAGAGGAAGAAAGGAGAATCCAATAGGTAGTCTAAAAAAGGGGGAGGAAGTTCTCGGTAGAGACAGAAAGATACAGTATCCAAAGCATATAAGAGACAACAGTCTGAAATCAGAAAAGAAGAGGATAAGGAAGAGGTACCCCTGGATAGACAGCTCCTGGGTATTCATAAGGATCCTTTAAACTATTGTCTCAGGCACCTAATGTGCCAGTATACTAGTTTTGTGGTAGGAAACATGAAGGAGAATACAGGTTGCAGACAAGTGCCTGTCTAAGATATGGCCAACAGGGCCATTTTGTTAAAGATTGCCCTATAAGATATGAACAATAGACTACTACAGTAGCTTCACAGCCAACAGTACAAATGAGTCTGACTAGTAACAAAAAGGTTATAGGTAGAGGTAGAGGCAGAAGTCAGGGACAGAATAGCAATCAAGCTCTTTGCTGGGAGAGGACAGTGAGGTGTATTCATATTAAACCCTCAGGAAGCGCATAAAGTAGACAATACAATAATAGATATGATCTCAGTACAGAATGAAATTGCTCAGTATTGTTTGATTCAGGTGTCACACACTCTTTTGTTTCACCAATATTTGCACCTAAACTGCATATGGAGAGACAATTATTGAGGGTACCATTAGAGATCTCTACTCCTATGGGAGAGAGTATAGAAGTAATTTATATGTATCCGAACTGCATGATGGAGATTGAAAGCATAATTCTACGTGCTAATTTAATTTAGTTTTTTGCGTTAGAATTGGATGTGATATTCGGAATGGACTAGTTAACAGTTCATCGAGTAGTGATTGATTGTTTTGAAAAGAAGATTAAATTTCAGCCTGAGAGGCAGGTGGAGTTTGAATACCAGGGTGATAGATATGAATCTGATACCAAATTTATTTCAGCAATCAGGGCTAGAAAGATGTTAAGAAAAGGATATATGGCTTACCTAGCACATGTGATAGATATGGAAAAGATTCGGACAAATATTGATCAGATCCCTGTTGTCAAATAATTTCCTAATGTTTTCCCTGAAGATTTGTCAGGGCTATCCCCAGAAAGGGAAATTGAATTTGAAATTGAAGTGTATTCCGATATAGATCTGATATTTATTCCTCCCTATCGGATGTCACCTACATAATTAAAGGAGTTGAAAGTTCAACTGCAAGAATTACTGGATAAAGAGTTTATTAGATCGAGCAGTTCTCCTTAGGGTGCTCCAGTACTATTTGTGAAGAAAAAGGATGGTTCATTACAGATGTGTATCTACTACAAACAGTTGAATAAGGTGACTGTTAAGAATAAATATCCTTTATCGCAGATCGATAATTTATTTGATCAGTTGCAAAGTGCAAGCCACTTCTCTAAGATTGATTTGAGGTCTAGATATCATCAGTTGCGGATTAATAAGGAAGATGCACCCAAGATAGCTTTCAGAATCCGGTATGGACACTATGAATTTCTAATATTGCCATTTGGGTTAACGAATGCTCCTGCGGCATTTATGGATTTAATGAATCGGGTCTTCAAGCCTTACTTGGATAAGTTTGTCATAGTATTTATTGATGACATTCTTCTCTATTCTAATAGTGAAAAGAACATGCAAAGTATCTGGGAACAATATTACAGATACTGCAAAAACATAAATTATATGCCAAATTATCGAAATGTCAATTTTGGCCGACTTAAGTGTATTTTTTGGGTCATGTTATTAGTAAAGAGGGTATTAAGGTAGATCCTTAGAAAGTAGAAGTAGTTTCCAATTGGTCCCAGCCTACTAATGTTACTGAGATACGCAGTTTTCTTATTATGGCTGGTTATTATGGGTGATTTGTGAAAGATTTCTCAAAGACTACTGCTCTATTAACTAGACTAACCATAAACAAGAGAAATTCCAGTGGACAGATGAATATGAAAGGAGTTTTTAGACACTGAAGTCCTGTCTCACGACTGTACCAGTATTGGCCTTGCCAATGAAAAATAATAAATTCACAGTGTATTGTGATGCATCCAGAGTCGGATTAGGATGTGTGTTAATGCAGAATAAGAGAGTTATTGCCTATGCTTCGTGACAGTTGAAGAAGCATGAGATGAACTATTCGACTCATGATCTAGAAATGGTTGCAATAGAATTTTTATTGAAAATCTAGAGACATTATTTATATGGGGCTAAATGTGAGATCTACAAGAATCATAAAGCCTACAATATATTCTACAACAGAAGGATTTAAACCTGTGGCAATGAAAATGGGTTGAACTGTTAAAAGATTATGATTATGAGATATTATACCATCCGGGCAAAGCTAATGTTGTAGTAGATGCATTAAGTAGAAAATCAATGGGAAGTCTAGCTCATATTACTGCTTCAAGAAGACCATTAATCGGGAGATCAAAGAACTAATTGATATGGGAGTTTAATTGGAATTGGGATCCCAAGATTGAAACTAGTCTCTGATAGCCTAGTTTAGGGTAAAACCGATATTGATTGATAATATTAAAGTAGTGCAGGAAAAAGATCCCTATTTACTGAGGTTAAAAGAAGATGTGGAAAATGGTAAGACTTCTGAATTTTTAATGGATAATGGAATATTGAAATGTTAGAAACGACTATGTGTACCTGATATTAATAGGTTACAGGAGCGGATCATGAAAGAGGCACATTATACTTACTACACTTTTCACCCTGGAGTTATAAAGATGTATCATGATTTAAAAGAGCATTAATAGTGGCCAAATATAAAGCGTAATATAGCTAAATTTGTGTCTTCTTTCTTGGCCTGTCAGCAAGTTAAGTTTGAATATCAGAAGCCATCAAGTTAGCTACAGGAAATGAATTGCCATAGCAAAAATGGGAACAAGTTACTATGGATTTTGTAGTTAGTTTACTGAATTATGGGGATATGATTTTATCTGGATTACAGTTAATCGACTAACTAAATCAGCTCACTTTCTGGAGGTAAAGACCAGTTATACTGCAGCACAATATGCTCAGCTATATGCTGATAATATAGTACGACTTCACGATGTGCCATTAACGATAATCTCTAATAGGGGAACATAGTTCACATAGAGGTTTTGGCTGAAATTCCATGAGGCATTAGGCACACAGTTACAGTTTGGTACTGCATTTCATCCACAAAATGATGGTCAATCAGAATGTACTATACAAACCTTGGAAGATATGTTGCTGTTATATGTACTGGATATGAAAGGTAGTTAGGATCAATATTTACCATTGATTGAATTTTCTTATAACAACAGCTATCATTCATCTATCGAGATGGCTCCATACAAAGCACTGTATGGAAGAAAGTGTTGATCACTTATTTGTTAAGTGGAACCAGGAGAAAAGCATATAGAAGGCCCTGAATTGATTAATGAGATGATAGAAAAAGTACCTATTATTAAAGAAAAGATGAAGACTGCATTTAGCAGATAAAAAAGTTACGCGGATTCTAAAAAGAAGAATGTATATTTTACTGAAGGTGATCATGTTTTCCTTAAAATTTCACCTATGAAAGGTGTGATGAGGTTTGGGAAGAAAGGTAAACTATCACCTAGATATATCGAGCCATTTGAGATCCTGGAGAAAATTGGTAATGTTGCTTATAAATTGGCGCTTCCACCTAATTTGAGCTATGTACATCCAGTGTTTCATATGTCAATGCTTCACAAATATGTACCGAATCCATCACATGTATTGGAACCATAGGATATAGAGATCGAGGAAGATTTATCATATGAAGAAGTACCTGTGAAAATAATTGATCGACAAGTCAGAAATTGGCAACAAGGAGATTACGATAATGAAAGTGCTATGGAGAAATCAATCAACAGAAGACTGTACCTGCGAAAGCGAGCTAGATATGCACGCTAAATATCCACACTTGTTCTAGTAACCATGTATGTGTAATTTTAATTTTAAAATTTTAATTCAGTTATTTAATAGTTCTCTTAAGTATCGGTCTGATAACACCTGTAATAATTACCTAGACTGAAGAGTTAGTTTAGCACCAAATCTAAAGTTATTTGATACAGATCCATGGATAATAAGAGAACTAAAATAATTTTATTTATTGATAAAAAGAAAGAATGGAAAAGTGTTATAGAAAATGGAAAATCAATAGAATGGCAAAACTGTAAATAAGTACAACTTTAGGGAAAATTTTGGAAACCAGCTATTTACAACTCAAAATTGGACCCAAAGTAATTTTATATGATAGAACAATCTAGAATAAGCATTTTTCACTCCCCACACTGATAATTAATTCTAAACAGAAATAACAGAATTAATTATAGAAAATTATCGGGTAAAAGTGCAAATAAGGAAAGTGTGGGGGCTAAAGTGAAAATACCCTAAACTTTGGCATATAAATATTATGCCTTAGGATATTTTCCAACCAAACTTCATCTTCTTCTTCTTCTCTTCTTCATGGCCGAACCATTCAAGTAAGTTATTGTAAAACCCTAAGAAACCCCATCTTGAATGCATGATTTAATTCTCAATTTATGATTTAAAAGCATTGAAATGATTGGAAAGAATTTTAGAAACACAATTAGAAAGCAAATGAAATACTTTTTCAAAAATCGTCAGTGTCGAAAACACCGAGAAAATAGCAGTCCGGGCAATAGTTGAATTTATGATTCTGACTAGGGGTAAATGATCACAAAAATACATGTGTAATTATGGTAAAAAAAAAAAAGAGGTGAAAAATGTTTAGGAACACTGAAAAAGTAAGTGATGGCAAAACAGTAAATAAATGGAACTTTAAGGGTTCTAGTAGAAATTGGTCTGTCTAAGTTTCAGAATGGCTATGAAACTATTTTTATAAATAAGTATAAATAAAAATAAGCCTTTTGATTTCCCACTTTGAAATCTAATTATCAACAGAATTGTCAGAATAAATTATAGAAGAAGTTGGGGTCAAAGTATAAATACTTGATAGTTTAAGGACTAAAATATAATTTATCATTTTGACTTACTATTTAAGAATGCCTTAGGAAAATTTTTGCTATCTTCTTCTTCTCCATCTATGTTGGCCGAACAATCTTCCATCTCTTCCTCCATTTCTATAGCAAATTTCCTAAACAAAAATCATAGAAAACTTAAGATTAAGCTTTGTTCTTCCATTTCCAACCAATTTATCACTTGAAATCATAAAGAAATTCTAGGGATTTTGGAAGGAAGATTTTGGTGGAGAGCTCCATTTGAGGTAATCAATTAGTTTGTTTAGTTTTATGGTTTATTTAGATGATTTAGAGGTTCAATTAAATGGGTATGGTGTTTGATTGCATCAATTGATGCAATTGAACCCTTTTCCCTCATTCCAAACCCTAAAGTAAATTTGTTTGATTTGTCTTAATAATTTAGTGTTAGTTTATGTTAGTTAAGCTTAGAATATGTTAATTGGAGGCTAATGAATGAATTATATGTGGTTGATTTGTTGTAGAAAATCAAGATTGCCATAGTTGTGGTTTTTGCCTCCTTCGAAGCATTTGGTAGAAAATCAATTTTCCTAAGCGATTTGGAGTGCTAGGTGAGTATAATATGCATCATTTAACATGTCCCAAGTATTGAAATTTGAATTGGAAACCATATATGGAAACCAAGTTTTGGCCGAACCCTAGTCCACTATTCATCCTTTGATTTTGTTTGATTTTTCCTTTGTATTCCTTAGCCTATTTGATCCTTTAAATGATGTTTATTGTTGTATATCTTGTTGTATATCTATTACCTATTGTATTGCCTTGGTCGTGAGTTGATTTTTGAATAATGGGGCAATGTTGGAGTTGCACCATAACCACGCTAATTTGTCCATTTCATAATGCCCACGATGTATTTGATGAAATGACTAGTTATAATGTCATTGGCCTATCACATTTTCCTCTATAGGCCCACCAATTTGAATGCCATTGTCTCCAGCGACATTGGCATACCAATTGTGCATACTAATTGCCTATGTATAACTAATCTTTGTTCCATACTTTTGTTGTTTACCAAACAAATTACCATTGCTTATCTATTGCTTATCATTATTCCGTTGATTAAATTGTTACTTGAAATGATTGATATTGAGATTGTTAATATTGGTGATACCATTATTGCATAATGGTATCTAATGATATGTTTCATACTTGTATTGACCTTAATATAGTTTGACAGAGTTCCCACTCCGACAAGGTAGTGGGTACATACTGTCGGCAATGTGCACATTGTTTATTGAGACCTTAGCTGGGAATGGTTATTGGTCCTAGCCATAAGACCTGATCAGTCTTATGTTATTGATATGAGATTGATTGTATGTTTACATATAGTCTACATGTATTCTGGACCTATATCTGTCTTACCATATGATACCATTCCTTTGATATGATTATTGATATTTCTGTCATCCTCTGTTATTGATTCTGTAATCTGATTATATTGAAAAATTGCCATCATTGTTTCCTCTGTTACCATTTATTATTGATCTAGACCTTATTCATTGGCGATGCATATTAGATTCACTGAGTATCTTATATACTCACTTTTTCCTTGTTTATCATTTCAAGTGCAGAGTAGATAGCAGAATCCCAACTTCAGACACTCTGTGGATTTTTGCAACTTTTTGATAGCAATGTAATTATATTAAATATTGTATTTTGGTGTTCATAATCTAGCTATTCCATGGGGTATGTATGGGTTAGTTAGGCTATGAATATGTATATATGATATATTATGGAGTATGAGTATTAATATGACATGTTATGATGGATGTTATAGCCAATAGCATTATAATTACAAACAGTTTACAGAATTGCATAATGAATAGTAACTAAGTAAATTGATTAATTAACTAATGGCTATAGATAATTGCATGTGATACTGAGTTCTACGGGTGCCGGTCACCATTGGCATCTCCTGTATCCTAGGACCATCGCGATCCGAAATTAGATCGTGACAGAGATGGTATCAGAGCATTAGGTTATAGACATCAGAGCTTTAGGTTAGATATGAATAGTACCTGAATCACAGAAGAATAGTAAATAAGTACAAAATGTGTTAGTGTTATGCGTTTCTGTAATATACTGAGTATGCTTTTTATTTTTTTGATAGATTACAGAGATGTCCGACGATAGAGACAAGGAAACCAGTGAGGCAGAGGTAGCCTCTAATGAGTCTTTAGTCAGAGAGTATTCAATTTCAGAGGGTCCGTCCAGATCCCGATAGACTACAAAGGATACAAAGAGGGACGATGATCCCTGGAGAGTTGAGATGATGAGAGGGATGGTGGAGTTACGCAAGGAATTGACAGATTTAAGGCGGGAGTGTCAGAATATGTTGCCACCACCAGTTCCAGCAACAGTCCCCCTACCTATTGCACCAGAGGCAGTGCCAGCTGCACCAGCTCTTGTACAACCAGTTGAGGTTCCGAGGGAGCCTACTGTATATGGAGGTTGTAGAGTTATAGATAAGGGTGAAGTATCTATGTTTAACTTTCTAAAGCGAAACCTGCCAGAGTTCAAAGGCGATAGAGGCAATGATCCAGTGGATTTTCTTAAGGAGGTTGAGAAGGTAGTTAAGAGACTACCTTGTTCTGACATTAGAGCAGTGGAGTTGGTTGGGCTATTGTTGAAAGGGAAATCTTGGACTTGGTTTTCTCGTAGGATGGAGCCTAGACTGTATGGTGAGCATCCTCCTACATGGGTTGAGTTTCGACAGGGATTGATTGATGAATTCATTACAGAGGGGGTGAAGACCTGAAATTTGATTCAGTTCGAGTAGTTAGAGTAGGGTAGTAAGACAGTTGAGGAGTATGCTGAGGACTTAATTAGGCTGAGTAGGTATGCTACCCACATTATACCTACTGAGGCAGATTTTATCAGTAGGTTCAGGAGGGGTCTACATGCTTCGCTTCATAATGCTTTGTTGCCTACAGAGTTTACATCTCTAACTACTGTTGTCGACAAGGCAAATCAGATGGAAGAGAAATACAAAGCAGAGAGGGCTAAGAGGGATCAGAAGAGAAAAGAGGGACCCAGAATTCAGAGTAGGAGGGTGGAGAGCAGCTCCCAGCCTAGACAGAGTGAGCCAGTGCCTAGATTTGATCAGAGATTATAGTCTGGTAGTCAGAGGAGGAGGACACATAATAGGGAACCTTTGGTACAGTCAGCACCTGCATACTCTCAGGGTTCTTCTAGACTACCTGCACAGATGCCCAGTGTGCCTATCTGCAGATTCTATGGTAGAAGGCATGAAAGGGAATGATGGCGTCATATGGGTGCCTACTTGAAATGCGGGCAACATGGTCACTTTATCAGCAGCAGTCATCTGCTATGATTTCTCAGCAGTCATCTGCTACAGTTTCTCAACCGACGGTATAGATGAGACAGAATGTAATTAGAGAGGCTTTAGGTAGAGGCAGAGGCAGAAGAGGATAGGCTCCCTGCAGTAGTCAGGCCCAACAGGCAGAGGTCAGGGGTGAGTTTTTACAGTCAACACATAGGAGGCACAGAGATCAGACAATGTGGTTACAGGTACTATCTTGATTCAGAATGAGATTGTTGATGCCTTATTTGATTCTGGTGCTACATGTTCCTTTGTTTCACCTCAATTTGCACCTAATTGAATAAGGAAAGGAAATTGTTGAATGTGCCCTTAGTGATAGCTACACCAATGGGTGAAAGTATAGATATGGATTACTACTATCTTGATTGTGTGATTGAAATTGATAACAACATATTGCGTGCTGATGTGATAGAACTGCCTGTGTTAGAGCTAAATGTGATTTTGGGGGTGGATTGGCTCACTACACATCGTGCAGTCATTGATTATTATGAGAAGAAGGTTAAATTTCAGCCTAAGAAGCAGCCAGAGGTTGAATTTTTGGGTGATAGACGGGAGTTTAGAGTCAATCTGGTTTTTGCTATCCAGGCTAGGAAGATGATAAGGAAAGGTTGTTCAGCATATTTGGCTCATGTGATAGATGTGCAAAAGTTTTCTATAGATCTTGATCAAATACCTATAATTCAGGAGTTTCCTGATGTTTTTCCTGAAGAATTGCCAAGATTGCCCCCAGATAGGGAGATAGAGTTTGAGATTGAGGTGTACTCAAGCACCGATCCTATATCCATTCCTCCTTACAGAGTGGCACCAGTAGAATTGAAGGTGCAGTTGCAGGAGTTTTTGGATAGAGGATTCATTAGACTGAGCAATTCTCTATGGGGTACGTCAGTGCTATTTGTAAAGAAGAAGGATGGCTCCTTGAGAAAGTGCATTGATTATAGGTAGCTGAACAAGGTGACAGTGAAGATCAAGTATCCGTTGCCATAGATAAATGACCTGTTTGATCAGCTGCAGGATGCTAGTCATTTCTCGAAGATTGATCTAAGATCTGGGTATTACCAGTTGAAGATTAAGAAGGGTGATGTACCTGAGACTACTTTCAGGACCCGATATGGACATTATGAGTTCTTGGTGTTGCCATTCTGGTTGACTAATGCACCAGCTGCATTTATGGATTTGATGAACAAGGTGTTCAAACCATTTTTGGATAAGTTTGTCATAGTGTTCATTGATGACATTCTTATATATTCTAGAAGTGAGGAGGAGCATGCAGAGCATTTGAGGACTATATTACAGACACTTCGAGAGCATCAGCTGTATGCTAAGTTATCTAAATGCCAATTCTGGCTAACCGAAGTGTGTTTCCTTGGGCATGTGGTTTGTAAAGATGGTATTAAGGTAGATCCTCAAAAGATTGAAGCAGTTGCGAATTGGCCTCAGCCTACCAGTGTTTCTGAAGTCCTATCACGACCCGATCTGGCGAGCTGTGACAATCCTAGGGTGCAGGAGATGCCGAGGTGACTGACACCCGTAGAACCCATCAATCACTACGATTTAATCACAATATCGCAACGAAAATCATCTATTAACAATTACACATCAGTCTATAATCATACATTAACATATACACTATTCATTCTATAACTCTGTCAATCATTCTGTAACTTCCATAATCTTATACATGTATACTTCAAAATGTCCCATACACTTACATAAACAATCTGTCTATACCATTATACAATACCCATGGAGCATCTAATATTCATATATAAAGATACAATGTCAAAATTAATTATATTGTCTTTAACAAACTGCAAAATTCCTTGGAAAAATAAGAACCATAAATATGCCTCCTACTCTGCACCTGAGAGGGTAAACAGTGAGAGGGTGAGTATATAAGATACTCAGTGAATCTAATATGCATCAACCATTAAAATGAGTAATGAAATATCAATAAGCAATAGGCATATGACATAAATGAATCAATCTAGTCAGGAATATCTATAATACAGAATCAAGTACTATAACACTTCAGTTAAAGTTTAGAACCTGAACTATAAAGGGTAAACCTAGGAGATTTTTTCTTTGTTTGAAAGTTGTATATTATTGTATGTTTATGCTTGAATTGAATGTATACGCATGTTTTATGAAGTATTATATGTATAAAAGTGGTTTAAAGGCTGTTAGGAAGAAATCGGGAGAAATTGAATTTTTAGTGAACTAGGGGCAAAATAGTCATTTCACACCCCCTTTGAGTTTATGGAAATTAATGTTATATTTGAAAGTAGAAAAGAATATTAGGACATGAAAATGATGATATTATATTTATTTGAAATTTTGTTGGAGAATTAAACCCGGTATAAAATAATTCCGGGCAAAGCTGCTCGGATAAGGATCAAATTTGAACTAAGGGTAAATTAGTCTTTTCCTTTGAAATATAGACTTATAAGGTATATACAAACCTATGGTATCATTTTAGGCTTACCTAAATCAAACCATTGGATGAAAAGATGAAGAAATGAATGGTTAGTAAGCTAGGTTTCACAATTTTTACTATAAGCTCAAAGTATAGGATTATGCCATTGATATTTAAGTTGGTTTTTACAACCTCTTTACCATTCTTAGCCAAAACACCAACCAAACTTTCTCTTTTTTCATCCATAGATTTCGGACACCATTGATGAACACCAAACCTTATTGTTTTCTTTCATTTTATGATCTAAACTTGTTAATTCCATCATTTTAAATACAAATATAGTTTTAGATTTTAAGGAAAAAAAAAAGAAAAAGTGAAGAATAAAAGCTTGGAAGTTTTTGAAAAACTTTTGGTAAGTAAGTGATTTTACCATTCTTTTGGTTTGTTCTTAAAATGTTCTTTGATGTTAATTAGTAACAAAAATGTGTTTTGGTTGGAAGAAAACCCTAATAGGAAGAAATATTAATCAAAGTGTTATTTTGATGGATCTTTTTGCTCAAATGATGTGTATTTGATGTGTTTAACATGAATTAGTGATCATTTGATGGAAGGAAATTAATTTGGATGAAGTTCTATTTGAGCCAAAACTTGAGGTGCTTGAATGATGATTTGTGTTTTGATGATTAATAGGTTTAAAGGCTTGAATGATGTGTAATTGATGTATATAAATGTTGTATGATTGATTGGTGTTGAAAAATGGATGAATGGAGTGAGATTCATTTAGGC
>CANXYC011719948.1:0-19525 GCA_948193065.1 Aleurites moluccanus
TCTAAGAATATTAAATTTATAAATATATATTTGGATAAGCTTTTTCTAAGAATCAAGCTTATCCCCAAAATGCATGTTCATAACTCACCTCTATGGAAACAGAGTCCAAAACTAATTCACAGCACAAGTCCAACTCCTTTCTACCAAAATCAAACAAGAGCCCGAACCTTGAAACCCTTGAATGGAGATTCTTGAGTTATTTGAATTCTTAAAGTTCTTAAATGTATCGATCATTCTCTCTTGAGCTATTATGATGAAATAAATATTAGAGGATGAATATTAATGAACTGGTAGGTGATTGGGGCCATTTTTGAACAAAGAAGAAAAGAATAGTTGAAAATGGAAGAGTTTGAAATGAAAAATGGAGCTATCATATATATAGGCTCGACACTTTCATGCCCGTGAAGGGGAGCTTCATGTCACGACCCTCTTTTGGACTGCGGCGGTCCTAGGGCACCGGTAGACCTAAGGTCACCAAAAACCTGTAGAACCCATAAACAATCCATTTATCAATCATTCCATCAATATTAACTCATTTATCAATGCTTAAATCCCATTCATTACTTATAAATTTTACAGAAATTTTACCAGAGTTTCCTTTGTAATTTTAACCTTATTCCCGACCCAAAACTGGGTCTTTCATAAATTATACAGCCTGCACTAAATTTTTTTTTTTACACTCTCAATAATTTACCAGCCTTATACCTTCACAGTTTAACAGACATACATGGCACTTCTAAATCTTTTTCAAAACATGTGAATTTCATTTTATCATATTTCAGTATCATTATCTTGTATCAATCATTAAGCATTACACATTACAGTTTGAATGCCACTAAAACATCAGTTATTTCACTGTTCATATAACATTACAATACTTAATCACCTAATTACATTCAATACCATAGAGCTCTATGAGTTGACACTTATGACTTTTAGAAAATAAAATTCTACCTCGATGAACTTGACATTCCAAGTTGGAGAAGAAATTGACTTGGAATCAACCTTCACTATCTCATTCCTATAAAAATTATAAACCATAATAGGATGAGTATGGGTGAGTATAAAAATACTCAGTGAGCATGTATACATCATTAAACAGTCGATCTACACATATGATAATAAAAGATATCAATGATAGTCAAGTATCAATAAATACAATAAATCGATATCAATATTTCAAATTTATATATCAAAGTTAATTAATTTGCACACCAAATATTTTTGAGAAGTTTGGAATAGGTAACAATCAAATTGATGATCAACAATAATCGATGAAAGAATGGCCATCAATGGTAAGCAATAAGATGTAAGCTTGGAATCAATGAATCGGTAAACAATACTCGTATCATGTAGATAAAATAGAGATAAGACAGATAAAGGGCTTAAAACTCGTATTACATGTATCAATCACGTATCAATATACATAAGACCGATCAGGTCTTCCCAGCTAGGGTATCATATATAGTCAACGTGCACATTACCGACGGTATGTACCTACTACCCCGTTAGTGATACCGTCGGTGAGGCAACTCTGTCAAATCTCATGTAAATAGGTCAATGAAAATTAATAACAATATCAAGTATTCATTAGGAATATTATGGTATAATGGCTTTTTATCAATACATATGGATTTACTTGTCAATCAGTGTCAATACATTTCATTAATCATTTATCGGTTTCTTTACTTGATACAAAGGTAGCAATTAACAATAAATATCATGGTATACAATTAAACATTTGGTGTGCATTCTTTTGAAAATATTTGGGTACATGATCAATTAAGAACAATAGGCATTTCAATATCAATAACAATAAATGAATATGAATGATTTCAATCTTTGAGAATGATCAAAGAATGATCAACAATAGCAATGTGACATTTTAATAGAAGAAAACATGTTCTTCGGGTCAACAAAGTCAAGACATGAATATGATGTATACATTACTCACCTTAGCTTATGACTTATACATTTCCCTTTTCCTTTATCCTTGATTCTTTGCCTTATCTCTTATGGTATACATCACGTCTCTTATTCATTCTCGATTTTACATATCCAATTAATTTCCATTTAGATACTATTTAATATAAAATTATATTACTTATATTTATATTAAAGAAATTCTCAAGAATTTCCAAATTACTAAGGTTTTTTTGTGTAACTTTCCATACTGGCAGCCTATGTTCCTTAATCTATATCTCTTTATACACTTATCCAATAGCTTCAATTCTTATTCCTAATTAAACTATATATACTAACCTTTAACATATCCAAAATTTACTTTATTTTCATTGCTACACAATTTATGGTGTTAATTTAAACTCAAGCTTATAACCAGCCTTGCTGCCTATATTCTGCCTAAAATCTTATTCTGGCAGATATTATTCTTTTGCTAATAACTCAATAAATACTTAACCAATTACTGTGATTATTTTTCATATTGAATATAGACATATAAATTTTCATATTGAATATAGACATATAAAATTATAACATATCCAAATTTTAGAATATTTGGATCACTATACAATTATTAGTGAATTTCCAAATTCAAACAACAACCCTAAAATCTTTGTCCGAACAGACCCTGTTTCAATACTTATAATTAATTCCGTACTCATCCAATTACAAAAATATTTCACTGTAATTTATATAACATATAAATGAACATCTTTAATGTTTAACATTTTCTCTAATTAAGATTTTAAGGTCCTCATATCTATAGAAACAATAGCCTATATTCTGTTTATCAGTCAATCCAGACAGATTACACTTATGATCTGGTATCTCATAAACCAAAAATCCAATTGAAAAACCGTTTTACATAATTATAGATAAGACATAAATGAACACTTTTAATTTTGAACACTTCTTCTAATTCTATCTCTAACAGTCTGTACAATAAAAATGCAGTAGCATTTTTCCATAACCCTAATTCCAGATAAGTCACAGTTTTTACCCAATAATTCTTCCCTCACTTCGAATTTTCCAAATTCATTTTATAGAAATATAATTAACATGTTTATATATAACTTTCATGCTTTTTTCATCCTCAAATTCAGCCATTAAGATTTCAGAATGTTAACCACAAATTACTGCCTCAAATCAGATTTCAAAAACTATATAAACCCTAGCTTATTCTTTACATTTTTAACTTAATTACCTCAATTATTTGCCAAATCAAACCTTATAACTCTTAAATATAATTAAAAATAGTAAGTTTAGAATCATTACCTTAAGTTAAACTCTTGGATTCTATCTTCTTTAATTCCTTCAAATAGCTTCACATAATCTCCATCAACTTCCTTTCTTAACTCTTATTTCTCTCATCTCTTCCTATATACTTTTAGTTGACTTATTTGGAAGAATTAAGAAAAATATTTCTTTGGTTGCTTTCTTCTTCATATGGTTCAGCCACTTTTTCCTCCCTATTTGCTATTTCCATCTTCTTTTTATATACACAAAGCCAACTAAAAACAAATTGAAGATAAAGATAATAGAATTTTCTAGATTTTTTATGATTTGTCATTTTTTTCATTAATTTGATAAATTAAATAATTATTTCCTATCAATAATTCATTTCTATCACCTATGGCCAGCCACCTAGCTCACTTTCAAGAATTTGGTGCAAATGATGGGTTCCACAACTTTACTTAATTGCACTTTAGCCCATAATTTTTTTATTTGCATTTTGATCCCAAAATTTTTTGTAATTTATTATGTCTATTTTGTTTAGATTCAACCTTAAGTGTGGGGAGTGAAATACCTTATTTTAATTTGTTCTATAATTTAAAAATAGTTATGTCCCAGACAGTGAATTTTCAAAATTGCCCTTAAAGTTATCATAAATTATAATTTTGCCATTACTGTTATTTTTAGTATTTCAAAATATTTTTCAACTCTTTCTAATTTCATATAAAATTAACTTATTTAATCCCTTCAAGTCTGAGTTAGAAATTATTAAATTTGCCAGATTGATATTTTCCCGGCAGTGTAATTAACACTGGTATTATTTGGAACAGTGTCTCAAAGTGGCCCGATTGAGGCTCAAAAATTCTTAAATATTACTCTCTATGATTCTCTATATATTTTAATAATCGATTGAGCCTATTTATACTTCAATTAATGCTTCATCAATCACTGCAATTCACTATATCCATGTATTATCTACTATTCTATCTCACCATCTTCTATTCTGTTTGCTGGGGTATTATACTCTACCCCCCTTCAATAAAATTCATCCCTAAATTTTCTTATCCAATACTGTAAACATAGATATATGTACCTCAAATAGTCTCCAATTATCTTTGTAAATAATTTCTCTATATCGATTATCATCTTATTTAGATTAATGTGTCAAAGTCCATAGTCTTCTTATCATTTGCGCTATTTCATAATTCTCATATCATTTCTTATCAATATACGATCTATAATCCATAAACATATAATACCCCAGCAGTCAGAACAATGGATAGTGAGGAAGTATAAAAGACAATATAGATATAACGGATTATAGTAACATATATAATATTAATTGAAATATAAATAGACTCAATCGATTATGAAAATATACAGAGAATGATAGAAAGTAATATTCAAGAATTTTTGAGTCTCAACCAGGCCACTTTTGAGATACTGTCTTGTAAAGTACCGGTGTTAATTACACTGCCGGGAAAATAGCAGTCTGACTAATTTAAGAATTTTTTACCCAGACTTAAGGGATGAAATAAGTTAATTTTATGTGAAATTATGGTGAAATAAAGAGTTGAAAAATATTTTGGAATACTGAAAATAAGAATAATGGCAAAATGGTAAATAAAGGCAACTTTGAGGGCAATTTTGGAAATCCACTGTCTGGGATCCATAAATGACCCAGAACTATTTTTAAATGATAGAAAAATTTAAAATAAGGTATTTCACTCCCCACACTTGAGGTTAAATCTAAACAGAATAGACAGAATAAATTACAGAAAGTTTTGGGGTCAAAAATACAAATAAGAAAAATTTTAGGCCGAAGTACAATTAAGTAAAGTTGAGGGACCCACCATTTGCATCAAAAAAATTCTAAAAATAAGCCAAGGAGCGGGCCGACCATACATTAAAGAAAGAAGAGCTGTTGGTTGTAGATTTTTAATATCCATCAAAAAGAATTTGACATTTGGCCAAAAATCGAGAAATTTCTACTTAAGCCAAGGAGTGGGCCAGCCATACATTAAAGGAAGAAGAGCTTTTGATTGTAGATTTTTAATATCCAGCAAAAAAAATTTGACATTTGGCCAAAAATCTAGAAATTTCTACTTCTATCTCCATTTCTTTTAAGTTGGCTTTTGGCATATATAAAAAGAAAAAAGGAAGGGCTATGAAGAAAGAGGTGGCCTGTAATACTCTATTTATGTATATCATATTTTTGTGAAATAAGTTCTCAGTATATGGATTAAAATTATTAAAATGACTAATGATAATTTTGAAAACTCAGTTAGAGCGAAAACGAGAAACTTTTTCGAAAATTGTCGATACTGATATAACTGCCGCAAAAATAACAGTTCGGTCGACGGATCAATTTCTGATTTTTGCAAGAGGGTAAATGATAATGTATATGCATGTGTAAATATAGTAAAAATAAATATGGCAAAAATATTTAAGAACACTGATAAAGTGAATGATGGAAAAACCGTAAATAAAGGAAACTTTGAGGGTATAGTGGAATTTCGATATTCTGAAACTATTTTTATTAATTAGTATTAATAAAAATAAGATATTTGAACATTTACTTTGAAATTCAAATCCTGACGGAATTGTTAGAATACATTACCGAGCGAAAATGTATCCAAAGCAAATTAAGGAAAGTTGAAGAACCAAAAGTGAAATTTGCCATTTTTGTCTTACTATATAAGCATGCCTTAGGATTTTTTTTTTTTGCCTATTTTGCTTGTTCTTCACTGTAGCCTTCATCTTCCATTTCCAATTTGATTTTTCTTTCAATTTGTGAAGAGAAAGTGTTGGAACTTTGATACAAACACAAAATAATCCATTCTCTATCAAATTGAACCATAGAAAATCAAGGAATTTCAAGAACAACAAGCTTGGGAATTTCGGCCATTTGAAGAAATTTAGGTAATTTGTTGTTTTGTTAGATTTTAAGATTTAATTAGGTTAATTTGATGTTAGTAGGAATGGGTAAATGGTTTAATTTTATCAATTGATGCATTAAGCATTTTTACCCAATTTTCAAACCCTAAAGTGAAGTTGTGTAATTAGATTTTGTGTATATGAGTTAGGATGTGTAAATTGGGTATAGAATAAGTTAATTGGATATTTATTGGTGATAAATTAATGTTTACATTGTTGTAGAAAATTCAGTTGGAGAAAGTTGTCGATTTTGCCTATTGTGAGGAATTGAGGAATTAAGTGGCAAGACAATTTTGCTAGGTGATTTGGAGTACTAGGTGAGTCTTTTATGCATCATTTGTCATGCCTAAATTGTTAAATTGTCATTTGGAATCCAATTGTGAAAATTGCCTAGTGGCCGAACCCTAATTGTGGCATTTTGCTTGATTTTTGCTCTTGGTTTTGGACTTATTTTCCATGTCAAATTGATACGCTTGATGAAGAATATTGAGTTGTTATTATTGCCTATAAATTGCTTTCAATGTGTATGTTTGTTGATAATTGGGGCAATGTCATTGTTGCACCAAAATCATGCCGAAAAATCCGTAGGCCAACTATTTGAATGCCACCGTCGCCAGCAACAATGGCATGCCAATTGCGTTAACTTTTTAGCCCCAAATGACCAATTTATGTTGGTTCCCATTATTGGTTGCTAGACCTTTGGTCATCCTTTAATCGATTATTATTGATGTCGTATTGACTTCATGCTCATTAAATTGATTACTAATGAGTTATTGAGACTTGTTGATGCCATTGTTTTGAGATGGTATCTATTGATGTGCTTATTTGTTCAATTGACTCAGAAGTGATTTGACAGAGCTGCCGTTCCGATAGGGTAGCGAGTTCATGTTGTCGGCTTTGTGCACAAAGTATTGTTTGATATCTTGTACTAGGAAGGGATGTCCTAGTTCAATAATTTTTTTTTACACTCCCAATAATTTACCATCTTTATACTCTCAACTTCACAGTTTAACAGTCATACATGGCACTTCTAAATTTTTTTCAAAACATGTGAATTTCATTTTATCATATTTCAGTATCATTATCTTGTATCAATCATTAAGCATTACACATTACAGTTGGACTGCCACTGAAACATCAGTTATTTCACTGTTCATATAACATTATAGTACTTAATCACCTAATTACATTCAGTACCATGGAGTTTTATGAGTTGACAATTATGAATTTTAGAAAATAAAATTCTACCTTAATGAACTTGACATTCCAAGTAGGAGAAGAAATTGACTTGGAATCAACCTTCACTATCTCATTCTTGTAAAAATTATAAACCACAATAGGATGAGTACAAAAATACTCAGTGAGCATGTATACATCATTAAACAGTCGATCTACACATATGATAATAAAAGATATCAATGATAGTCAAGTATCAATAAATACAATGAATCGATATCAATATTTCAAATTTATATATCAAGGTTAATTAATTTGCACACAAAATGTCTTTGAGAAGTTTGGAACAGGTAACAATCAAATCGATGATCAACAATAATCGATGAAAGAATGGTCATCAATGGTTAGCAATAAGATATAAGCTTGGAATCAATGAATGGATAAACAATACTAGTATCATGTAGATAAGATATAGATAGACAGATAAAGGGCCATGAAACTCGTATCACATGTATCAATAACGTATCAATATACATAAGACTGATAAGGTCTTATGGCTAGGACAATTAATCCTTCCCAGCTAGGGTATCACATATAGTCAATGTGCACATTACCAACGGTATGTACCCACTACCCCGTCAGTCATACCGTCGGTGAGGCAGCTTTATCAAATCTCATGTAAATAGGCCAATGGAAATTAATAACAATATCAAGTATTCATTAGAAACATTACGGTACAATGCCTTTTGATCAATACGCATGGGTTTACTTGTCAATCAGTGTCAATACATTTCATTAATCATGTATCAGTTTCTTTATATGATACAAAGGTAGTAATTAACAATAAATATCATGGTATACGATTAAACATTTGGTGTGTATACTTTTGGAAATATTTGGTTACATGATCAATCAAGAACAATAGGCATTTCAATATCAATAACAATCAATGAATATGGATGATTTCAATCTATGAATACAGATGATTTCAATCTTTGAGAATGATCAAAGAATGATCAAAATAGCAATGTGACATTTTAATCAAGAAGGAAACATGTTCTTCAGGTTAACAAAATCAAGGCATGAATATGATGTATACATTACTCATCTCAGCTTATGACTTGTATATTTCCCTTTTCTTTTATCCTTGATTCTTTGCCTTATCTCTTATGGTACCCATCACGTCTCTTATTCATTCTCGATTCTACATATCCAATTAATTTTTATTTAGATACTATTTAATATAAAATTACATTACTTATATTTATATTAAAGAAATTCTCAATAATTTTCAAATTACTAAGGTTTTTCTGTGTAACTTTCTATACTGGCAGCCTGTGTTCCTTAATCCATATCTCTTCCTACACTTATCCAATAGTTTCAATTCTTATTCCTACTTAAACTATACATATTAAGCTTTAACATATCCAAAATTCACCTAATTCCCATTACTACACAATTTATAATGTTAATTTAAACTCAGGCTTATAACCAGCCATGCTGCCTTCATTCTGCCTGATATCTTAATCTGGTAGATATAGTTCTTTTGCTAATAACTCAATCGATACTCAACCAATTACTATAATTATTTTTTTCTATTGAAAATATACATAAAAATTATAACATATCTAAATTTTAGAATATTTGGATCACTATACAATTATTAGTGAATTTCCAAATTCAAACTACGACCCTGAAATCCTTGTCCGAACAAACCCTATTTCCATGTCTATAATTAATTCCGTACTCATTCAATTACAAAACCATTTTACAATCATTTATATAACATATAAATAAACATCTTTAATATTTAACACTTTCTCTAATTAAGATTTAAGGTCCTCATATCTATAGAATACAGTAGCCTATGTTCTGTTTATCAGTCAATCCGGACATATTAGACTCATGACCTAATATCTCATAAATCACAAATCCAATTAAAAACCCCTTTTCCAGAATTATAGATAAGATATAAATGAACACTTTTCATTTTGAACACTTCTTCTAATTCTGTCTTTAACGGTTTGTACAATAAAAACACAATAGTATTTTTCCATAACCCTAATTCCAGATTAGTCATAGTTTTTACCCAAGAACTCTTTTATCACTTTGAATTTTTCAAATTTCTTTTACATAAATCTAATTAACATGTTTATCTACAACTTTTATGTTTTGTCCATCCTCAAATTCAACCATTAAAATTTAAGAATATTAACCATAATTTACTGCCTCAAATGAGATTTCAGAAACTATATAAACCCAAGCTCATTCTTTACATTTTTAACTTAATTACCTCAATTATTTTCTAAAGCAAGCCTTAGAACTCTTAAATATAATTAAAAATGATAAGTTTAGAATCATTACCTTAAGTTAAACTCTTGGATTCCATCTTCTTTGATCCCTCCAAATAGCTTCACATAATCTCCGTCAACTTTCTTTCTTAACTCTTCTTTCTCTCATCTCTTCATATCTAATTTTAGTTGATTTATTTGGAAGAATTAAGAAAAATATTTCTTTGGTTGCTTTTTTCTTCATATGGTTCGGCCACTTTTTCCTCTCCCATTTACTATTTTCATCTTCTTTTTATATACACAAAGGCAACTAAAAACAAAATGAAGATAAATATAATAGAATTTTCTAGATTTTTTATGATTTGTCATTTTTTTTCATTAATTTGATAAATTAAATAATTATTAATAATTTATTTCTATCACTCATGGCCGGCCACCTAGCTCACTTTCAAGAATTTTGGTGCAAATAATGGGTCCCACAACTTTACTTAAATGCACTTTAGCCTAAAATTTTCCTTATTTATATTTTTTTTATGCCAAAACTTTTTGTAATTTATTATGTCTATTTTGTTTAGATTCAACCTCAAGTGTGAGTAGTGAAATACCTTATTTTAAGTTGTTCTATTATTTAAAAATAGTTCTGGATCATTTCTGGATTCCAGACAGTGGATTTCCAAAATTACCCCCAAAGTTGCCGTAAATTATAATTTTGCCATTACTCTTATTTTTAGTATTCTAAAATATTTTTTAACTCTTTATTTTCACCATAATTTCACATAAAATTAACTTATTTAATTCCCCTAAATTTGGGTTAGAAATTCTTAAATTTGTCGGACTGCTATTTCCCCGACAATGTAATTAACACCGGCATTATCCGGGACAGTGTCTCAAAGTGGCTCGATTGAGGCTCAAAATTTTTTGAATATTACTCTCTATCATTCTCTGTATATTTCAATAATCAATTGAGTCTATTCATAATTCAATTAATGTTTCATCAATCACTGTAATTCACTATATCTATGTATTATCTACTATTCTATCTCACTATCTTCTGTTCTGTTTGCTGGAGTATTACACTTCACGACCATGAAAGGAGCTATTCACGTGCGTTCGAAGCACTTTGTGAAGATAAATATGAAGAGTTGACTAATTTATACAAAAACTTTTCTCACGGCCGATGTTTCATCCTCGTGAAGAATACTTCATGCCCGTGAAAGGCTTGCTGATGAGAATTTCTCATGTTTCTCCATTCTAATTTATCCAAATTCAATCAACTTATACATACACATGTTCAACACCTCAAATTTAGTCATATCTCATCATGTTTCAACATACAATCATTCTAGGAGTAATCTATACTCATTCATGATAAATTCTAAATTATCTACCATGCATACACACCTACACATGCTAACATTTATTAAACAAATATGAATAAACACGTATTTACTCTAATGTTCCAAGTACCGGTATTACAATCATTGTTTATTGAATATTACTAATTGCCATTCTTGTATACTTGATGCCAATCTTGAATCCAATGATGAAAATTAAACCTAAATGTGCCAAATATATGATATCATGACAAAACTACCTAACCGATGGGGTAGTGAGTAAATACCATCGACATTATGCAAAATAAATTTTTACGAGGACTCTTATTATGAAGGGTTATTATCCTAGTCATAAGGTCTGATCAACCTTATGTTACCTGTACAAGCTACCAAAATATATAGCTATTACATTTTATATGTGTATATGGCCCTTTATTCTATCATGCATTATAATTATGTGAATTTTCTATACTACTTGATACCTTGACTTCTTAATCATTTGGTGTGTTATTCTTAATTACCTAACTTCTTAAGTGTAATAACATATTTATTATTCATTGAGTAATTTACTGACTATTTAGTGATTTAATATTTTTCAGGTTTGAAATAATTATAGAAGTGGTTATATAAGGCTTCTTTCTCCAATTATTGGAATCATCTATTTCTTTTAATGTAATGTCATATGTATTTTGAATTATTTTATATATTTAGACGCCTTTATGGTAATTTTGGGAACTAGACTTGAATTATATTAAAGTTGTTATGTAACCAAAGTTGATACTACTTAGATTAATGTGCTACATTTAATATATGGTTGGAATCTTAAATTAATGATAAGTTTTATAATAACGAGATTGTGAATGACAATATGAAAATATGTGAATATGATGATAATTAAATAGAATGTGATATTATAGTAAGATTTTATAGGTGTTGATTGTATAGACGGTTCTCACATCCTAAGGCCATCACATTTCTAAAATAGGGACCTGACATTAATGTGATGGATGATTCACAGTGTCATCCATGTTGATCACTTGGACTATATGTGAGCTTGATCAAATAGAAGACCATGACATCAGGGTTATTTTGTGTTGATATTATGGCAAATTAATTTTTCGATGACATTTTTTCTTTTTCCTTTTGTGGTTGGATTTGTGGGAAGGAGTGGAAGAGAGGATGATGCTCTTCTTACATACTATCCTAACTATTTAATCAGCAGCAGAAAGTTGAAGCTTTTTTATTTGATGATCTTGTGTCCTCACGTGAACATTTTGTATACTACTACCATTTTAATTTTAGTTCTTTTTGCGGCTACTGACAAATTTTCTTAACTAATTTCCTTCATTTTTTTAATAAAATTCCCATTGTTGCTAAGAATTGTACTTGTTTTTGGTTTTTTGGTTCTTAAAAGGTATGGATTAAAGTAAGTTGGACCATTCAACATTAAATCTTGTTAATCTAATTCTTTTGTTGGTTTGTTGTCTTCTTATTTTTTGTGTTTCAGATAAAAAGTTCCCCATTTCTAACTCCTACAGAGGACCTAGCCCTGAAAGAAGCAGAACGTTGTTTGAAGAATCTTGTAGCACTTGATAAAGATGGAAGATTGACACCCCTTGGGAAGGCCATGACTTCTTATCCCATGTGCTCTCGCCACTCTCGGATGCTTCTTATTGCCATCCAAATTATGAAAGGGAAAAATTATGTTAGAGCAAATATGCTTCTAGGATATGCAGCTGCATCATTGAGCTTGTCCAATCCTTTTTAGATGCAGTTCGAAGGAAAATCATGATAATAGCAATGGCTTAGAGCAAGAGAGGATCTCTGGCAGCCTAGACAATGAAAAAGTTAATGAAACAGCTAAAGCATTTTGTGTGAGAAGTGATGCTTTGACTATAGCTCATGCTTTGCATTGTTTTGAATCGTCTAAACATCTAGTGGAATTTTGCTCTTGAAATGCCTTACATTACAAAACCTTGGAAGAAATGTCCAACCTAAGAAAGCAAATTCTCAAAATAGTTTTTCATCAAAGTGTCAGTCATCTCTTGGAGCATGATTTCTCATGGACTCATGGAACCTTTGAGGATGTAGAAAAAGCATGGAGGGTTTCCTCCTGTAAGACCCCTCTTTTACTTAGTGTGTACGAGGAAAAGGTCCTAGGCAAAGCTATAAGTGGAATGGATAAAAGATATTAATATATAATATATACAAAAATATATATGTATTTAAAAATTTTCTTTGCCAATAGATGAAAATTTTTAAAGTACATTTTTAAGAAGTTTGTGAATATTGACTAACGAAAAAAGGTAATGAATATTTTGTTTTGAATATTGATCAATGGAAAAGGGTGATGAATATTTTGTTTTTTGACAAAAATTGTGTTATTGTGTATACTTTTATAAATTTTTTATGAAACCTAATGAATATTTAAGTATTTCAATTTCTTTTATAAATTTTACTTTTGTATTTTTTATATTATATTTTATTTTAAAAAACTTTGGTTGATTAATTTTTATTTTAAAATTAATTTATTGATTCTTAAATTGAATCGAATTATATCGAAAATATCAAATTTTAAAATTAAATTATTCTAAATTTTTAAAATAAAATAAGACAAAATTTTTTTATAAATGAGATGGTTGTAAATCCCTAACTTTAAAATTTTTGACTTTTAAAACATTTTTAAAATTTTACCAATTCCCGAATTGGTTAAAACCATCCTCATCCTGGTTAGTAATATAAGTCAAATTCATATTTAGTGCAGAAACTATCTAACTAAAAATACTTTGAAATTTCAAGTGCATTATGCATGCCCTGTACGGATTCATGGATTATAGCTGGACATGGACATGTATAATTAGAATGAGTTAAAACAGAAGTTGAATAAAGCCCAAACATGCCTGAATTGCAAATTAATGAATAAATAAAAAGATATGTAAATAAGACATATTATTGTAATTATTAACTTTAAATTGGCGACTTCCTAATCAAGTCAAAAACCATTTTATTGATATAATAGATTACAATACCATAAATTTGAAATATAAAATTAATGATGTTAAAAAGTCCATTTGAAATAGAAATCAGTGTAGCTTTTTTTGAATTATTAAATGTGTTTTGGACTTTAATATAATTAAGTTTTCATGTACTTATCTTAACTTGATTCCTAATTACAAGTCTCTTGTAAGTTTTTAGCTGGAAACTAATTTTTCAATTCTTGAAGCCTTAACCCAAAATCATCAATGATATATGCCTAAATGAGAAAAAAAACATACCTGATGCCAAAGCAACGTGAGAAATGAAAAATTCTTTTATCATCCGCTCATAAAAAATATATATATGTTTATGTGAAAATGGAGAGGATGAAAATTTTATCTTACTGAAAAACATATGAATCAAATATAACAAATTGTGAAAAGAGAGTTTTTGTTAAAACTCAAAATTATGTAGGAAAAATTACCTTGTTAATTTTTTAGATGATTCATTCCTACAAAAATTTTGAAGGAAAAAAAAAAATCAATCATCACATTCAAAAATGACATTAAAATTTTTTCAAAAAAATTAAATATATTAATTATTATTTTACTTTTTCCTTTCGTTTTTAATTAAAATTCTCCTTGTTAATCAATTTTTTGGATTTTTTTTCTTTTCATTCTTTTAAAATCTATTCTCCTATTAGTTTTCAATTTTTGTGAACACTATCATAAAACATACCTGAACCAAAAGCAACATGAGAAATAAAAATTTTACGTAAAGCAAAAATTATTTTACGTGAAGCATAAAGAACAAAAGTATCTTGAATCCCAGTGCCAGCAACCACTCAATTCATATACCATATGCTTATAAAAAATATATATATGATAAGAAATAAATATAGAAACATAATTAAGCCTAGAGGAATAGGGCTCATGAGAGCCGAAGGCTTCCTCAAGGGAAGCCCAATGGTCCAAGGCTCAATTGAAAAGGCTAAACAACTTAAAAGCCCTAATGGTACTTGAATCTCAGCAAGGCCTTGCGGGACACATTGCTTTGGCCCAGTATCAAGTTAATCCTCACCTAAGAGGCAAAAACCACACCATCTCACTATATGAAGCCCTTTGAACTCACACATCTTGATCCCTCTGACCAACCAAACAAAAGATAAGAATGTGTCAAGACAGTTTTCTTAACTTATAACACTCAAAAGTAATGCATGACTATAGCTTTTAATACCAAAGGTAGCTGTCTGACTCTCCAATTGTAACATGATCTCAGCACCTTCCTGATGCTGCCACTTGTCGACCAATCCTATCAAATTGTATAGGATTTGGGATATAAAATTGACATTTTTAACTACCAAAAAGTAGATTCAATCTACATTTTCTTACTTCTTTCTCTTACCAAAATACTCTATTTCCCTCTCTAGGAAGAAGAACAATCATTTTCTTCCTTGAGCTTTCTTAACCCATAAGCCAATTAACTCAGGCATCAAAAAGGCTTTCTAAGTCCAAGGCTTGGCCCAATGCTAGTTTACTTGTCTTGCAGGTCCATTCATCCTATCTAAGCCCAAATCCATAGCAGAAAAGGTCCATATCACTCTTTAAAGATCTTTAGAATATTAAATGGCTCCATCTATGGGAAATGTTTGTTGAATATCATTGATCTCTATTATTTTTTCTCTTCTTTCTTTGAGGACTGTGACATTCATAGCTTCTTTCTTCTTTCTCATCATCTCCCTTTTATTTTTCTTTCTTGGACCTCAATAAAAGTATACAACAACCCCTTCCCATAAAAAACCTAACAAGAATTCATCTCAAATCCATTTCTTCAGCAAAAAATGCTTTGAATACATTTAATAGACTCATATGCCTCAAACTTACAACCTATTGACAAAACTTCCTCACCATAAAATCAAATCTCCATAGCTTGAAACATGCAAACCTCCCAAATCATTAGCCCAAACTCATCTCCCCCACCACCTGACTTTAATGAGTCCTTCTGCCTCATCCATTATCTGTCATCCTAGTTCAACACTATTATCCAAACACTCTTAACCATTTGCCAAACACATGATACACAATATGTAAATAAAATATAGGAAGCCACACAAGGAAGTATAGCCAAGCACCTGGTAGTCGAAGGAGAACATCATTAGGGTTTAAGAAAGGTGGTGAGACAGTTAGAAAAAAGAAGTAGGGGGGAGAGAGTAGAGTCAAAAAATAAGAGGGAGAGAAGAAATGATTTAGGAAGGAGAAGTGACTCTGAAAGGAGGGAGGAGTCTGAGAGGAGAAACTTGAGGAAAGAGTTAGAGCATCCTTTGAGAAGGAGAGCAACTATAGTGTGTTTTGTTGTGACAGTCAGATTCTAATCCAAGGTGAATTGGTAAGGAATAACCAAACGAATGAAGTAGTCACCACTCGATTCAAGATGTGACTGAGACCACAAATTTAGTGCATTTCCTTCCTTTAGGAATTAGCAGCGATTTTATCTCTAGATAATTATTTGTCACGTCTCACTTTTTAGGACATGACATTCTTAGAACATGGGTAAACTTAAGGTCACCAGACACCCGTAGAAAACTTAAACATATCAATCATCAATCATTCATACTTAAACTCATTCGTTAATATTCAAATTCCGTTTAATAATTATTAGTCTTACAAAAATTATGACAGAGTCTCCTTTGTATTTTTAAAGTAATTTCCAATATGAATAGTACTCAATTCATATTTCAATAATTTTTTCAAAGTTCACAACCTACATAAAAATTTACACTCTTAATATTTCACCATTCTTATATCATCAACTCCACAGTCAAATAAGCATCTATGGCACTTCTATATATTTATTTTATACATATCATGTCATAATCACATTTTAGCATTATCATTATCGATATTACTGTATTTGTCATTATCTTTATCATTACCATTTATTATGATTTACTCATATTGCATCAATTATCTGTTAAGTTTCAGTAACATGTCATGTCATACTTTAATATCATTCATACTTACACATACTAGATAAAATATATTCTTATGATAATACACATATAAAGATAATCGATAATATCTATACTTCAAATTATACCCATGGAGCTCTAGAATATAAACATATTAACTCCACAAAAGAAAATTTACATTGGAGTCTTCAAGTCCCAAGTACGGAAGAGAAAATTAACTTATGAAGTAGCTCCTATTGCTTCTTTCCTCTAAAAAAATGAAATAAACACATATAAGTATAAAATATTCACTGAGTTAAGTATACATCATTCAAACATTAAGGTCAAGTACATAACTATATGATAAGTCAATCGAAGTTAAGTAACAATGAATGCGATAAATGGATGCAAATATAACAAACTGGCATAATAAAAGGCTAATAATTTGCACACCAAATGCCAAAAATAAGGAGAATGGTTAACAATGATAGCAGTGACAAGTAACCATGAAGTAAGGAAAGAGTTTCAATAGTAGACATTAACAATAATGGTTAGTAAGTATCATATCAGTATGTGAAAGTGACAGATGAAGGGCCAATAATAGTAACACTATATCAATATCAGTGAATTACATAAGGCGGGCCAGGCCTTATGACTATGACAAATCCCTTTCTAGTTAGGATAAACAATATAAAGAGTCCATTGTGCACAATATTGACAGTATTTGTCCATTACCTTATTAGTACAATAGCTCTGTCAAGTCTACATAGGCCATGGTTGTCAAAACAGGACCATATCGGCCAGTCAAACCAAAAAATTGAGAACCGAATCTAGGACTAGTTTGGTCAGCCACCATTTACTCGTCTCCCAAAAAATCGATTAAAAAATCGATGACCAGTCAAACAAAAACGATTTTTCTGGTTCTAGTGGATCAACTTTTTTAATTTTTATTTAATTTTTTTAATTTTTGATTAAAACGGCACAGTTAAATAACGTCATTTTTATCAAACAAAACTGGCGCCATTTTGAGCTAAAAGAAATTAAGAGAATTTCAATAACTTCATTTCAATTTTACCCAACACCAAAATCATGACCCTATTCCTATTGTGTGAGTAAATGTTTGAGCAAGTGAATGTCTATAACTTACTATATATATAACTTTTGACTTAATGTGATTGGATTGACACCATAAAAAATATGATTTTATATAAATTATTGATTTAGCCATAATTACATTATATTTATTTTCATCATATATATAATAAATGTCAAATTATATATACATATATATATATACCATTTTTTCTGGTTGTCACGACCCGGTTTCCCCGATCGCGACTGTCCTAAGGCACGGGAAATGCCAATGGCGACGGGCACCCGTAGAACCTGTTCCATATGCACAATCTATAAACCTCAATATATATTATTCATTTATTAATTAGTTACCAGTTATTCTGTTATCCTGTCATGCATTCTGTAATCATTCTGCAATTGACTGTCACAATTATATATCAAATAACATGCATCATCATATACTCAATATTTATCATCAAATATCATATATATACAATGTTCATCTCCTAGCTAACCCGTACATACCCATGGAGCAGCTAGATAATGAACACCAAAAAAAAAATACAGAATATATCAAAAATCCAGAAACTATACATCAGAAACTGTAGCAGATATCCCGAGTTGATAGAAGACAGGAATATGCAATCTACTCCTCTCCTGAAATGGGTAAACAAATAAACGGTGAGTATAGATGATACTCAGTGAATTTATATGCATCACAATAAATAATAGGCATAAATAAACAATGGTGTCGGTCAATGGAATAACAGTATACAGTATGGATGTCAGGGTACAGTAAAGCCAAAGAAATAACATATAGGCTCGGTTACATATGGAAATACAGATAATGGGATGGATTGTATGAAAATAAATCATATAATCTCCAGTCAGTTAGTATAGACCAAGTAGGTCTCCAGTATCAATAAGCATAAGGCTGATCAGGCCCTATGGACAGGACCATAACCCCTCCTAGCTAGGGTTTAGTAATACAATGTGCATAAGGTCGACAGTATTTCCTCACTACCCTGTCGAATCGGTAGCTCTGCCAAACCATATTAGGATCAATAACGAGGGATACCATAAGCAACAATGGCATCCAGATAACAGTCAATCCAATAACAATCAGTTCGGTATCAATCAGTACAGTATTCAATATACTCAATGGCAATGCCATTTACAATATACAATATATAATAATAAGTTTAGCAATGAGGAAAGGCATGAAACAAAAGTTGATTCGGTGGCCGAAAATGGTGGGTCAATTAGCATGCCAATGTCACTGGCAAAAATGGTATTCAATTGATAGGCCTATGGCATACAAACCAATAGGCCAATGGCAAATAAACTAGGTATTTCATTGAACACTTGGTGGGCATACAATGGCAAGCCAATTGGTTAGGTTTTGGTGCAAATTTGACTTGCCCATTCAAATCAATAACAAACCACATTGCAATACAAAGTATAGGTATCAAAGAAACACAATTAAACAAGGTTAAAATGAATCAAATTAGCAAGGAAAATATGGCAAAAAACAAGCAATTCCAAAGGCATTATAAGGATAATAGGGTTCGGCCACTTAGAGTTTTTCACCAAAG
>CANXYC011720180.1:0-11017 GCA_948193065.1 Aleurites moluccanus
GCATAGTCCTATTTTAGGGGAAATGCTGTCGAATTTTCTTCAGCATTTTCATAATTAGTTGGGTTATATTTGATTGTTGCATGTCATTTAGGTTGTCATTTGGGTTCTACGCGGTACTGGTCGCTTATGCATCACCCGTACCCTAGGACCGTCACGACTTCCGAGATAGGTCGTGACACTAATCCATCTCTGTTAATGATTTTAGATACTCTAAGTATGTCTGCAGTAGGTCCCAGTAGAGACAAAGATTAAGTACCTTCATTATGTACTGTGAGTTGATATAATTTAATTTTACCGTGCATTCAAGCATATCATGAAACATTAATTGTATGACTATTATATATATTTAACTATCATTATTTTCATTAGATTAAGAAATAAATGTATGCTGATGCCATTAATTATTGTATTGTGATTCCATATTATTTTGTTTTGTTGTGATAGAAATGGGAAAAGGTGGAATCTGCCTATGCTAATATAGGCAATATAAATTATATGATGTAATGCAATATGGCATGATGTAAAATGATTATGATGATGATGTTATTACAGGGATAGCCTGGTTAAAGTTGGTCTCATCTTGACCCCTGGATATGGATAAGAGTATAGGGATGTCTAGTTGGAGTTGGTCTCATTGTGACTCTGTAATTTGGAATTTAAGAGAGCCAAGGGAGGGAGTCGGCTCCCCATTTATGTTTAGTGGTTATTAAATAAGAGTTGGACTCCACTACTATTTTCATCATGGGTGTTATGTATGTTTATGAATGATTACTTGTATTATGACATTCCATATAGATAAATAGATAACATGCATATTTTATTAAAATATATCAGCTCTTTAAGTCGAACGCTCACTGTTGTTTTAACCATTTTCAAGAAAGCTTCTCCACTTCCCTTTTTAGAGTTAGCTCTATTCCTTCCCTAGCAGAGACTCATCTGTATTAAGGTTATCATATAATTTTATTTCTTTAGTACTTCTACAATCACTTGTTTGTTGGATTTATATAATTTAATGAAGATGTATGGATGATGATGTTGATGATTTTTGGATTGACTGAGCCTCCACCTATGTGATGAATATATTTATGGATTGTATTTTCATGTCATAATGATATTTTAGTATGAGAATATATCTCCTCTATATATGATGGATGATATTTATGTGATATTAGTATTATTATTTGATTCTATAAGATTATTGCCCAGGTTAGGCTTGACATGGGTTTTGGTAGCATATCACTTTCCCATTCCCTAGCCGGTTACAATTCCAAGTTTGGTTCATGATAGCTACTAAGGCATCATGGCAGCAATCACTTTTATTATTGGTGGTACTCAGATGTTTTTCCATTCTACCATCAACTGTTACTTCAAGGTATACCTTTGTCACCCTTCCTCTTTGGCACGCTGCCACTACCCTCAAGTGGCAATCCCAAGTCTGGTCGGTGACATCTCATTGTTTATACCTTTTTTTCTGAATCCCAAATCGAGAAATCCATCAAGCTGACCTCCCAGAATTTTATTATAAATAGGAGCCATTCTTGCAGCTCGAAACCACACCTAATCAGCTAGATTGAGTTTTCTCTAGTTTGACTCTCATTCTCCCTCCTTTTTAATATATTCTTAATATAAGTGGTTTAATTATCTTTGATGTCAAACCGATTTCTTTAATTCTCTTTGAATTAATGGAATAAAATATTAAAACTCTTTAATTTTTCTTAACTTGGAGTTTAAATTAATTCTCTTTGAATTAATCTGATTTTTAAAGATTTTTGGATTTATTATTTTCTCTTTGCAAAATGAAACTCTGCTCCACATGCAAGTCAGGAAAAAGGTAAACCCCTAAACCTATCTTTTTTTTCAATTTCTTTTAAGTTAAGACTTTTTAAATTTCTCTATCTTTTACTTTTTCTTTTAATTTGGTAAAGTACCAAACAAACAAAACATGATAAATCATACTTAAAATCATACCAACTCTATTGTAAAATGGAAGAACTACATAGATTTTAATTCACATTCAAAAGAATACGTAGACATACTCAATCCAAGTTTCAAACCTAAATAAAACAAACCAACTCCTTTTTCCTCTTTTCTTTTCTTTTTATTTTACTTTATTCTTTTAGTTAAATTTTGTGGAATGTGCAATCATCCTAAAACCCATAAGGGTTAGAGAATTGATATATCATATTTATTGGTTTTAATCGTAATAATTTAATTACTTTATTTTGTTACTTTACTTTATTTAATTACTTTACTTAATTGCATTAATTGCTTCACTCATCGTATAAATGTCATCCTTATAGATTGTTCAATAAAAATGCTCTTCATGTTATAGTTAAATTAAAGGCCAAGTTTTAGTTGCTTAAAACTGAAAACGTAATCCACAAATTCAACCTGGTTCAAAGGTTTAGTATTTTTTTTCATTGTAATAAATTGGAGTTAAAATTTAGTTTTTTTCTTAATTTTTCTCAATAAAATTAAATAAAAGTGGTGACTCCTAAAATTTCAAAAATAAAAATTTTAAAAATAATTAAAAAAAAAAGTGATAGTCACCTCAATCGTGACAACAAAGCCAAAAAAGAGCAATATGATTTCAAGTGGTCTGGACAGGTGCTCAAGCAATACCTCATGCAGATTTACGACAAATGATTGTAATCCATAATTCTACTGATTATTGTGGCCTTAAACTTACCTATACTCTAGAAGAGTCACAACCCATAAGTTGGAATGTGAAAAGTAATTTGGATTTTCAAGGGAAAAAATTATGATTTTCCCTTTACATTTTCTATTAGATCAATTGAGACTTGAGTGGGAGAGAGATATCCTAAATGTCCTTTTTGGACAAATTATAATTTGTCCCTATCTTTAAGCTAAATTAATTAGTAAGTCTCTAACTTTTTAAAAACATACTAAGACGGCATTTATATTCAATTTCATTCCTCGGTCCAAAAATTAAACATTTACAGTCAATTTAAAAAGGACAAATTTACTCTTTTTTTGTCATTTATCCTTTCTTTTTTTCTTCTTCTTTTTTTTTTTATTTAGAAAAATTATTAATCAAATTGATTATAATTATTAATTAATTTATAATTATATCTTATCTTCATTAATAATTTTTCTCTCTCTCGTTGATTTTGAACCCAACTCTTCATTTCTCACTCTTTCACCCCATATCCATCAATCTAATACCTCAAAACTCGTAATTGTGTTTATAGATATGTTTAAGTTGTATAATATTAATAATAATAGATTTTGCATTTTGGATTGACTTTGCCTAAGTATTGATGGAGATCAACAAGATTTGGTGTTTTTCATATTTGTATTTGTATATTTTTTGTATTTTTATTTTTCTTAATTACTTTTAATAGGAAACTTAGTATTAGGCGTTATTTAAGGTATTATATTAGTTTTGATTTGTTTCTCTATTTAAGTTAGTTTTGTTTTATTTCCTTATTTATGTAAATCTGGTGATTTGTTTCCTTTTGGGGATAAATTACCATATTATATTTTAGGATTTTCTTAAAGTTATTTCCTATATATAGTTATGTAAACTTTAGGGTTGGGGGAGTTTTAGATTTGAATTAAAAATAACCTTTCTGTTTGAAAGTTATTTCTTCCAATTTTCGGTATTCTTTTGAATCAACGAATTTTGATGCCTATTTCCTGGTATTTCTAAAATCAACAGGTTATAGAAGATTACTTTTCCGGTATTCGTGCGCAAATCAACGGATTGTAATAGTGTTCTGATTTTCCATTGATATTCCGCTGCATCAATTGGTATCAGAGCTTGCGCTTGTTCTTTGAAAAGCCATACCATCAAGGAGAGGATGTCAGGTTGTACCTGTAGAAGAGGTTTATAATCGTGACACAACAGCTCAGATGGAGCAATGTATCATAAACTATATGAAGGAACGTATGATACAAGTGAAAGATCAGTTAACTCAATGGGTAAATGAGCTTTTAAGAGATCAAATATTTAATCTTCATGCCTCAAAAATAATGTCAAAAGTCAATTGGGATTTACCTCCAATATTTGATGATTATCCCGATGAAGAAATATTATTATCTATAATAATAGTTTCATCATCTATTGAGGATCATAATAATATCGATGAATCGCAACAAATCACAACACAATTTCACAAGAAAGAAGAATATTATTATGAAAATCCATTCTTCATTAATCTTTCTACTACATCTGATTCTCAATTCATAAAAAAAAAAATTAATTTAAACTTATATCCAAAGTTATTGGACAGATTGGATGGGAATTATAAGGAAAATTGGAAAGTTTCACATTCTTTATAAGTATTTTACGACCATGTATTTTCAATATAGAATTCTTTTACCTAAGGATTCTTTTGAAGATAATGTTGCTGCAAATTCGAGGACGAATTTTCTCTACCCAAGAGAGAATGATGGAGATCAACAAGATTTGGTGTTTTTCATATTAGTATTTGTATATTTTTTGTATTTTTATTTTTCTTAATTACTTTTCATAGGAAACTTAGTTTTAGGCGTTATTTAAGGTATTATATTAGTTTTGATTTGTTTCTCTATTTAAGTTAGTTTTATTTTATTTCCTTATTTTTGTAAATCTAGTGATTTGTTTCCTTTTGGGAATGAATTACCATATTATATTTTAGGGTTTTCTTAAAGTTATTTCCTATATATAGTTATGTAAACCTTAGGGTTAGGGGAGCTTGGATTTGAATTAAAAATAATCTTTCTATTTGAAAGTTACTTCTTTCAATTTTCGGTATTCTTTTGAATCAACGAATTTTGATGCCTAGTTCCTGGTATTTCTAAAATCAACAAGTTATAGAAGATTATTTTCCGGTATTCGTGCTCGAATCAACGGGTTATAATAAAATTTCATTTTTCCATTGATATTCCGCTGCGTCAAGTATAAATAGTGTGTTAACTTCATAAATCTTTATAATTGTTAGTTTAGAATGATAACATGTTATTTGATGTTTATAGAATTGAGGTATATGGTTAAGTCCTTTAGGAGGAGAACTTAATGGTGGTAATGAGCATGAATCACTATTAACGCCTATGAATTCTTTCTCTGTTAGAAATTCTCCAATTGAACCCTAGTGTAATGAATGTGAACTTTGAGTAGCAAGCATTATTTTTCTTTCTATTTAAAATTCTTAATATTGAGTTTCAAGCATAACGAGTATGAAATATAAGTAACACCTGAGAAAAAACAGTAACTAGCATTACCCATCTGATGACGAGCGTGAATTTTCTCACTGTCTGAGATTAGTCAAATTTTGAAAATTAAGTAGTGAGTGTGAACTATTAAAAATTCCCGTGAATGTCCTTCTTAGGCCCTAAGCTAAAATGTAAGTAACGAGTGTGACCCAGAAGATAACACTCGTTCCTATCATAGATTATAAAAAAATCTTTTTTGCTTCTTCAGTCACCATCTATTTGCTCTTCTATTTTTATAGATATTAAATTGTAGCACACTTGAGTCTGAGCCGAAGTTCAATGATGAGACATTAAGTATTGAGATGCAAGTTGAATTTACTTGTTAAAAAAAATACTTTACTTAAGAAAATGGATTTTACTCAAGTGTTTTTACTTGAAAAATGATTCGGTGAGATAGCCAAGACTTAGGCCTAGCTTTTAAGGACCCGAGTTAGGTTTTAAAATAAGTTTGAGTCAAGTTTGGAGATCCGATTTAGGACTGGGACGAATGGGCTTTCGAACTATGGTTAACTGCTCGACTGCATCCTGGGCCCTTTCTTTGCTTTCTAATCCAATTTTTCTTGGTTTTAGGGCCTTCCCAACTTGTGTTTGTTGCCTGATTTATTTTATTTTTCAATTTCTTTTTAGTATTTTACTAAAATAGAAGTTATGATTTAAATTAAACAAGAAATAAGCAAATACTTGACTAGCAAGTATTTTAAAATTATTCAAGAAGTTTCTTTCTTATTGTTTAGGAAGTTTGAAGCTATTTTCTACTGATTTGGAATCTTTTTAGCTAAATAAGAAAATACTTGGCTGCATTCCAAGTATTCTTCCTATTTAAAAGCATGTTTCAAGCCTTATTGTGCCTAAAAATACCCATCAACTTCTACATAAAAAGGGGACTTTTTGGAGCTTTTTTAAAGTGAGAGCTTCTTTTGAGGATTTTTTTTTTTTGAACTTCAATTTTTTAGACTTTGGAATGTTTCTTTGATTTCTTTTAAGACCTCTTTTCCATTTTTGTTTTAGATTTTTCGATAAAGTTTTGAAAGATTATTTTTTCTATAAACCTCCTTATTAGAATACAATAAGAATAATTTATTGTTTATGTTTTACAAAAAGTAGAAAAATATTTATTGAATCAAGCATCATCTTTTAGAAACAAACAATCAATCTTGCATCAAAATATTTGAATACGAATACTATCAAAAAAATTGAAAACAAAGCCCGAGGGCAAATCGCCAAATTCTTTGTGTTCTAAGGTTTGCATATTAGTTCTTAAATAAATATGTAGAAGCTTTTGTGTTTACATGGATTTGTGATAATAGATGTTACAAAATCCATATGATCATTGCTTTGTATTTGTTTGTATGTTATTGTGTTATTTATGCATGATAGTTTATGATTGATTATGATGAAAATATATGAGATGAGATGATGATAATGCTATATTAAGGTTAGTTTATATGAGATTTCACTTAGTTTCCTTCAATGTATGATTTTGTAATGGTCACCAGAGCATGAGCACACAAACAGGTTGAATTTGATTATTTTGTGAACTTAAATGCATATTTGAAGTTATTTATGCGTACAAAAGAATGTTTCAGACATGGAAATCGGTTGGTTTAAAGAGAAATGGTCAAAAACCATAAAAATTTCATTCTCTAAACCCCTAAGCCTCACGGCTCTGACTTAGGGCCCTTTAGGCCCATGTAGAGCCACATGACCCTGGCTCTACTTCCTGATACCCTTGTTTTTGGGTTGTTTTTCTTGGTTCTTTCATGCCTTTACTCGTTTGTTTGCCTTACATGATCAATGTATGTCTAGAAAACTATATATATATATATATATATATATATATATATATATGTATTTAGGTTGTGATTAGATGTATTATGATGATTTTCATACTATAATTCATCAATGTGCTACTATTTTGATGATAGTCGAGTTAAATTCCTTAATGCATGTCTAAAGCCTAGGTTTTTTGTGTTTAATCTTATGCAATGAATTAAATACTTGTTAATAGTACTTATATTTAGAATAATTAACTAATGCCATACTAGTTTGTCATATTAAACAACTTGTTTTGATGTGATCACATTCGATTTTAGCATATGTAATAACTTTAGCATACTCAGGTTATTCTTAAATTGACAATATGTGAACAATAGGTGATTAAATTGTAAAAATAGCTATTGTTTTGATTAAGTATTTTGAATAATTATATAAACATGAACTTGAATATGATAATTGATGCAAACGTGATTTATGTGAATAAGTTTGTTTGTTATTTGCAATACTTATTGTATTTATACTTGCTTGTATAAACTAAACATATAAGAATCCCCATGGAGAAGTGATTGTCATGAGATGATTGAGGTCAAATAAGGCCATTGGTTTGCTAAGGCAAATGGGCTTATATGCATTTAGATCCAAAAGCAATTTAACGACTATAAAGGCCATATTGATGGTTGAGTAATCTAAGTTCATTTATCCTTTCCTTTCTTTAGCATAGATTGTTGTATTAATTCAAGAATTATAATAATTTCTCCTTCCCTTTTTTTTTTGTTTTGGTTGTTAGATGAAATGTATGAAATTATTTACTTTGATGGATTGTGCATACGGGATTGCTAGGTTGCTTAAAGGGCTCATTTCTCCATTTATTTCTTTAGGGCTAATGTGGTTTACTTGTGTTAATGTTTATATTACCAATTATTTATTTATATCATGTAAAACTATATATATAAATTATTTATTTATTAAAAGTATATTCAAGTTCTCTTTCATTAAAACTTTTAACTTAGAGTGAAAGTTAATTGTGATGGCTAGGCGGGCTGGGGTACTTAACACCTTTCCCAATCCGTACTAGATTTTCTTACCTAGATCCCTGGATAAGGCGGTCTGGTGCTACCAAGGATACAATCGTCACTCATTTTCTAGAGGAGGAAAATACTTTTCAAACATGGTCTCAATAACACTTCTGTTAATAAACATAAAAGGAAAACCAAATCAATAGCGTTAATGTACAAATCAATAGCTTGATTTAGGAGTAGAATTAAGTGTTCTTTATTATTTTAGATTACACTTTCTTATATATATACCTGTACAAACTAATTCAATAATACACATTGAAATATTCTCTCATATTCTTTCACTTTATGGTATCAGAGCCTGCTTAAGCACAATTTTTTTCTCTCTTCTTCTCCATTTATGGGTACAGCTACTGTTGTTTGTGGGTATCACCCTAGGATGATCGGTTGGTCTCACCGGCATAACCAGGTGACAACCTAACCGCCGATCGACCTTTTTTAAAGTTCAATCATCGTCCGATCAGCGAGTGGTCTCCATATGCCACTTTTATCTTCCTGCTCTGGTTCACGCACCGTTGATTAAGAGAGCATCCAATAGTTGTTTTTGCTCCAGTTCTTCTTTCCAGCGTCGACTTATGCCGAGAAGTGCAACCCAGTGAGTTGCTTTGTGCCCTTATGTGGTTTTCTAGTCGGTCTAGTGGTTTTTTGGCCTGTCTGGCGACATTCCAATATGACTGGCAATTTTCTAATCTGTTTGGTGGTTTTGAGCTGCTAGCTTTATTTCAACTACTGGTTTAATTTATCTTTGTTGTGATTTACTCTATATAGATTGGATGAGTGTTTCTATTCACATATAATGGCAATCGAGGATCGAAAATCATTAGTTACTGATGTAGTTCCAGTAATGACTAAAATCACATATCATAAACTTAATGACTCCAATTACTTGGCATGGAGCAAAACAGTTCGTATTTATCTGCGTAGTCTAGATAAGGATGATCACCTGATAAAAGATTCACCTAATGATCAAATGAGGCAAGATTGGCTTAAGGAAGATACTTGATGATTTTTACAGCTTCAAAACTCTATTGATAGTGAGGTAATTAATCTGATTAATCGCTGTCAATTTATTAAGAAGTTGATGGATTGTCCTTACCATCTTGTAATATCTGCCATTTTGTAGACTTTTTACTGATTTTGTATGTTTGGAGAACCTATAAAAAAAAAATTTCCAATGAGAATGTTGGGAATTTCAGAAATTTCTAAATTTTGATGTTGCAGGATTTTGTGATAATAATTTCATGTTCTTAATGCCATAATTTGATAAAGTGTAAAACATGAAAGTTGTGAGTTTTTTTCTTGATTATACTCCTGTAAAATGGTTTGGCAAAAATTTTGTGTATGTGATGAGTTGTATCTATTTTGAGCAAGGCTGGTCAAGTTGAGAGTTTCTGCAGGGATGCAGTGTTTGTTTGGAATTTCTGGGAATGACGGATGCAGAATTAGTTAAAGGTGTGAACATGAAAAATGTTTCTTTGGGTGTTGTGAAGATGGCTGTAAAATTTTAGAATTTTTGGATAAGTATATTTCAGTGGAGAGTGATTTGTATCAGGGTTGTTCGGTTAGATTTTGGGGCAGGAGTCTGAGTGACTTCTTGGAGGGTCACTACAGTCTGTGTGTTGACTATTTTGATTTGAAATTTTGATAGGTTGTGCTCCTAAGTGACAAAAAGAATTAGTGAGTTTGGATATTTGTAGCTCAATTGCGAGCTGGCTAAGTGGGGGATGTTCAGGCAAGAGTTTAACTTAGAAGAATTTGTTATGACGAGCCAGCAAAATGCGAGGAGACATTTTGCGAATTGGAAATGCGAAGTGGCATGATGGCGAAGAGCTTTGGCGAAGAGGAAAGGCGAAGAGCTTTGGTGAAGAAGATTTGGCGAAGAGGCATTATGCGAAGAGGCATTGTGCGAAAAGGGAAAGTGCGAAGTGGCAATTCGCGAAAAAGCGAAGAAGCGAAGAGGTGAAGAGGTGAAGAGGCGAAGAAGCATTACCGAGGTGGCATATGCGAGGAAAAGTTGAGAGGAGAGTATGGCGAGGCAGCATATGCGAGGTAGTATATTCGAACTGGAATGTACGAGGTAGCATTGCCGGATCAAGATTGACAGGCTGGCAAGTGCGAGCTGGGAATGCGAAGCGGGATTGGCGAGCTAGTTAGGCCAGGTAGCTTTGCCGAGGCGAGCTGACTAGCGTATTTCTGGGGCAATGTCTATTTGAACCCAGTGAACCCCAATAGCATTCCATGATTTTCTTTCTTTCTTCCTTCATTTAATTTCAGTCTTTTCTCAGAATATTTCCATTTCTTGTCTAAGGCATTAATACTCAAATTAATGCAATAGACTTCTAGATTAGTCTATATTGAGGCAGAATCATCCTATTTGAGCAGTATTTGCAGAAATCTCAGTTTGAAAGAAATAAGGTAAATTTTTTTCTTAAGTTATTTTTTTTTTTGATTTATTTAAGTTTATGGGTTAGGATAATTAATTCTGGGTATATAGAATTTATTGCTAGTGATCTGAAGCTATTAATGGTAATTAATGAGGGAGAATTTGAAGGTTGAGACTGCCATGAACAGTAACTCCAAAAATTTAATGCAAATTAAATGCAGTATTTCTTAAGGAAATAAATGAAATTGTTGTTGGGAATTAAGAATAGAGATTCTAAAATAATTAATTATTAGGAAATCATGTTGAATATTATTGATTTGGAGAAACGCTAATTTTGTATATTTGGAGAATTTCTTAGGAGGAGAAATTTGGAATTGATTGAGAAATAAATTGAGCACAATTCTGAGGAATTTAAGAGAAATTTATGTAAGAGGTAAGTATGAACATTTTATTTGATTATTGTTCTTTGAAATTAAGTAACCAAATATTCTTACAATTGATTGTTCTATTGTATGTATTTATATACTTGTATAATGAAAATGGCTTGATCAACCTTCTTGGATCA